>VVHJ01026888.1:12257-54420 GCA_015107715.1 Tylochromis polylepis
AACCTTTTTTCTTTTTTCTTTTTTTTTTGGGTTTTTTTATTTTTTTTTTTTTTTGTATTTTTTTTTCTTTTTTTAAATCTTTTGATTTCGAAGTGGCCCCTACATGGACTGCAGGATAGCTTGGTGGTTTTGTTCACACAAACATCAACTGCAGTAAGGAAAGGGCAAGATGTGCATGCCCTCCACTGGGGTTCTACAACGCCTCACCTATCTACAATGTGCCTATGGTTAAAACTGAAGCAATCATAATTTAACTCATGTTACCGGAGTTCTTATTAATTATATTTTAAAAGAGAAATATATTGTTTAATTTGAGGGGTTTTTTGTAACTTTTTACTTTTAATGTTGCTTTTGTTTTCACGAGGATGCTTGATATTTGAGGCTGACTAATTTGAATGTACATATCTGTGAATATTAATTGCACAGGAGTTTAAAAAAAAAAAATGACTTTGATATCAACCCCTTACAAATAAACTTTACCGGGCACTAACACTGACACTCTGATTCTGGTTTTGTATGCATGGCACACCGAAGGTAAAACAAAAGTACTGCTTGGGTTGAAATGTGATCCATTTCTAATAAAAAAGTAGAAATGACTTCAATATAGCGCGCCTGCTGTCATCTTTCTTTAGGCTCAACGGTGACTTTGTGTGCTACAGTAAATAAAGGTTTTATAGCTCATTCAGCATTAGAGCCCACACACTCACTCCCAGCAGATACTGTACCCACAGCAAGCCTGCCCAGTGATCCAGCACCATCAATAGTTTTCTTTCACGCTGCTTGCAACCCTTTGACTTCTTAAAAAACAAATGCATCTCATCTTATGCACTATAAAACAAAATCGCTAAATTTTCTTCTTTTTTTTTTTTTGAGCAGACCAGTCGTATGACTTCTATTTAGTCAGTTTTATCTTCACCTCAAAGACCCACTCAGCTCCTGGTCAGCCTGCCTGTAATGTGGAGTCTCGGGGACAGCGCTGATGATCGCAGCGATGATCGCTAGGGCGATAATGACATCAAATGGAGGAAATATTCAATAAGGCTCCAGATGATTCAGTGCGCCACAAAAGCCCCCACACTGGAGTGAGTCAGCTCTTCTGCTTCCCCTCCTCCTGTGCATCTCCCCTGCGCTCTGTCCCCTGCTTCTTTCTGATTGTTCATGCAGCTTCCCGCTGCTCTTATTCACCTGAGGTGAAAAGAAGCAGAAGTAGAGGTAGAGAAAAAGAAAAGGCTCGCACGAGCCGTAATCTATGGGGAAACCTCAAAATGTGTGACTTTTGAGAAAGAAATGGATGAATAAATGCCACCGCGAGAAACTGTTTTTAAGCTGTGTTCACTTGAATGAGTAGGGTTAAAAGCTATAAATGAAATCACCTTGTTTTTTGGCCGGTCCCTTTAAGGGTCGCCACAATAGATCATCTGACTCCATCTCACGATATCCTTCCTCTTCTGTTACGCCAGCCCTCCCCATGTTCCCATTCACTGCATCAATAAATCTCTGCTCCTCCTGCCTGGCTGCTCCACCTTTAACATCCTTTGTCCAGTATATCCACACACCCTCCTCTGCACATCTCTGAATCCTGGTCACTCACAATGAAAATCTCCAAATCTTTATTTCTGCCTCAAGCATTTTTTAGAGCCACTGTCTCCAAACCATACATCACAGCAAGTCTCACTACCATCTTGTAAATCTTTCCTTTCACTCTTGCTGCCATCCTCCTCTCACAAATCACTCCAATGCTCATCTCCACCCACTGCACTCTCTTTTTCACTTTGGATGGTTGACCACAGGTATTTAAACTCATCTACCTTCACGATCACTCATGTCTCCTCCATATTCTGTCTTGCTTGTACTGACTTTAATTCCTTTTTTCCAGCACATACCTCCACTTCTTTACCAATTCCCTTAAGATCACACTCTTTCTCTGTGAACATGATGCACGATCTGATATTCGAAGACGCAATGTTGATCCTGGTCAAACACTATTATAATGACGAAGGAACAACACCGACATGGGGAAATCACATACATCTAACGTCACAGTCCCTCCCTGTCTGTAGTCAGACAAACCACTGGCACCAAATCTGTATAAATAAAATAATTATTTAAAATACTTCACTACAATCACATGGAAGCAACTCAATACATTTAGCCACTTAGACATGGTCAAGACGACCTGCTGAAGGTCAAACTGAGCATCACAATGGGAAAGAAAGGTGATTAAAGTGACTTTGAATGGTTGCTGGCGCCAGACCGGCTGGTCTGAATGGTCTCCACTTTCCCCAGATCTTATTCCAATTGAGCACTTTAGGCACGTGTTCGAAAAGGATTCACATCTTGGATTCACAGCTGACAAATATGCAGCAGCCGTGTGATGCTGTCATGTCAGTGCGGACCAAAATCTCTGAGGAAAGTTTCCGGCGCCTTTCTGAAGGCAAAAGCAGATTTAACCTAGTACAAGCAAGGCGTACATAATACTCTTGTGAGTGTATATAGCATTTATAAACATTGCTATATCATCTGCAGACTTTTAAAAAATTGACATTTTGATGTGCTTTTGTGAGATCATTAACATAAGGCAGTGGTTTTCAAACTTTTCTGGCATTCCCCTCAAGTTTTAAACGAGCTTTAGCGGGAAAACTTTGTTTTCTTTCAATAATTAACAATAAAAAAAAAAGATGTAAATTGATTTTCAGCAAAATAATTTTCAGCACTACAGCATTAGCAAACACTTGTATTTATCTGTTTCTCCTGCAAAAATCATATTCAACTTGCACTTGGTTGTTTTGCCCTGGTCATTGCCACTCCACCTGCAGTGGCTCTATAACCTCGCAACACTAATAGAAAGTGCAAATAAAATCAGCCCAAAAATGAAGTGCTGAGGGGCACGCAGAGTTCAATGCAAGACACGCAAGCTTCACACAGAAATGCCCCAGCCTGGATTTAAACCCTGGAACATCTCGCTGTCAGGTAACTGTGCTAACCATGACGCCGCCGTGCCACCCCACAGTTTGAAAGACCAGCCACAGAGTAGACTCTAAAGGAAAGTTAAACATTGTCAATTCTGACAAAACTTGGTGGTTGACTCTCCCTCCCTTTAAGTCTACAAAGACACGCCAACATAAGCACTGCTATCTACTAAACATTTGGTTTTACGTAGAAAAAAACAACAACACAGTTTTGCTGATTCATTTTAAACAATGTGTCACAGTTTTCTTAACATAAACAAAAGCAAGAAAGAAAATGTAGGGCTGTAAATATGAATAACCATATTTTTTATAATATAATTAACCATGGAAGACTGTGGATTATTTAAAAAAATAAATAAATGCATGCGAGGACATTGCACTCGGACTCCACAGCTTCATTTATGTGCGGAGAAAATGGTTTGAGGACACAGATGGGATATTTTATATCCCCACAAATATGTCAGAAATGACTCATCTCCATCTTCTAAGTGTTGGAAGGAATGTAGAGACTTCTAATTAAATATTACCCGCATAATGTGGTCATGCGATATGTGAAAGATCACAATGCAATGAAAAAAAGAGAACGAGAACGTTCCCGGGTTCGGTAGATACAAGAGGACAAATATTTAGAAGGCTGCGAGAGGAACTGCAAGAAACTTGCAACAATGGAGCCCAAGTTTAGACAGCCAGAAAGAGCTATGTTAACATAATCTTCATGACTAAAGTGAGAGAAGCAAACAAAGAGACAAAATACACCGAGCTTGTTTCACGGGGGCCATATGCACTTAGCACGACAGCAGCATTACGTCTCAGACCTCGTTTGCTTTTCACGATCGTCTGCTTCAGCTGTTTACACTTATGAATCACAAACCGCCGTGAAGCATCAAATGAATCACACTGGCAATGCTTTCCAAATATGTAGCTTTTAGCAGTAACACTACCATTTTACGAAGCCTCCCTGAATCCAAGCATCCTCATTTGTCTCACATCATTTTCCTTTTAGATCATTCAGATAAATTAAGCGGCTACACTGTGGCTCCGGTAATTAAGGTCAGCCGAGGGACAAGTTGCTCATTTGGATCATGTGCTTGTTTTCTCTCTCCTGCTGTGGATCCTTCTCCCCCTCGTGGCATCTTTGCTGTCACCAGACATATGCTAAGTGTGTCATTTGCGTCATATTCAGATGCCCGTGATCAAATGTCTCCTCGCATGTGCTCGCACGTTTTTGATTGCAAGTCATGCCTGTCAAGATGATGATGCCACCGGTGTGAAGCTCCTCCTCAAAGTGTGGAGGTGGTGTGGTCAGAGTCAGGGCTCTGCTGCACCTGTAACCACATCCAACAGTGATGTCATGGTGTACGGTGACACACCCTGGAGTACACGTGAACCACTGCAGTGAGGTTGGTTTCCCGGTGGTGTTTGGCTTCCTTAAAGTTATTGTTATCAGTGCTGTGTTTGCGGAGACAGCACCAAGCATTTTTCTATATATAAAAAAGAAAAGGATTTGCAAGTTAATGCCCACTTCCATCCACTCATGTTACACAGACATATTGGAGTTTGCTTGTCCTGATAAACAGATGGTGCCACAAAACAGATAAGATGGCTTAATGACATAGGAATGTAGGAAAGATCATGGAAATATGACATGAAATATGTATCCTGCATTACTTTGAGAAGAGATACAGTTTCCTGATTGCTCCAGCTTCACTGGACACTGAATTCTCATGGTTCACGTACGTCATCATTCTTTTTGTGTCTGCTTTTCTTTTGTACTTTGGTGCAAATTACATTTATTGCCAAGTGTTTTCCACTCAGGCTTTCTAAGCACACAAAACCGGGTGGATGGAACCACTATAATATAACCAATAATAACAGCTAGAATTTCACTGAATGTGTTGAGTCTGTTAAAACGGGGTAAATGGTTGTATAGTCTACTCACTTCTCTGGACATTTCTCAGCCTGTCCAGATCCACAACCCTGCTGATGAAACTGCTCCCATGATATAGGAAATTCTACCTTCACCTTATCATAATGAGACCTACTTCCACTCCCCCTCCTGGGACACGATGGGTCACCTCTCAAGAGGATCAGTGATAATTGGGTAGTTTGAGGAATCCAATGAGAACAGGACGCTCTGAAGGACTACACCCAGATTTAGCAGCTAGGCACACGCTATTGTGTGATTGCACTGGGAGAGAGAAGCTTGCTGTTTTTGATCTCATTTCTCGCTTTGCTTCTATCTGGGTTAGAGGCAGGCTGTTATTGGAACAGCCACCTGTGGCACAAGGGGAAGGTGGACTATAATAGATAGCTGGGGCTTCCAATATGACAGCTGTGGTGCCAAGCGTGTTCGCTAATCTGGATCATTAGGACGAGGGCCGTGTATGACTAAAAGGAGATAATGGCTCTAATGTGATGGAGATGAGAAGAAATTGACTGGCCTGTTGTGGCCCGAACCTGTGTGAAATGAAAGGGCATATATTTATTACTTCACCAGGATGAGAAACTGGTCACTAACACCCAAATTAGCTTGAGTATATCAGGTGACGGTCTAACCAGCTGTTTGGGGTTAAGACAAGCAAACACCTTATATTGCAGCCTAGACACCAGCGATGGGTGAGTTACTCTAGTTGGTGTGTGAATGGATGGATAGGACACAACAAATCATTTCAGTTTAGTCATTTGTTATTATTAATCTCTAGTTTTCTACCACAGTAAGTCTTTTGTCCCTTCTTTCTCACCCCACCCCCAACCACTTTTGGCACATGGCTGCCCCTCCCTAAACCTGGTTCTGCTGGAGGTTTCTTTCTGTTAAAAGGGAGTTTTTCCTTCCCACTGTTGCCAAGTGCTTGCTCAAAGGCGGTCGTTTGATTGTTGGGGTTTCTCTCTATTACTGTAGGCTCTTTACATTACGATTAAACAATTTTTTAAAAAATTCAAGAGTAGAAAATTTTTTAAAAAGTGACTGCTTGGATAAAATGTAAGGGTCATATCCCCATGTGGGATAGGTGGCTGGTCAAAACAAATTATAGCTTATCAAAGGTTTTCTTTCAAATATGTTTTCATACCAAGCTCATCCTCTAAGGCCCCGTTTACACATCTACGTTTTCCCTTAAAAACGTATACTTTCCTCTTCGTTTGCGGCTTTCGTTTACACACAAACGGAGATGTCGCCTCTGAAAACGATTCTTTCTAAAAACTCCGGCAAAAGTGGAGATTTTGGAAAACGCCGTTTTCATGTCGCAGTGTGGACTGCAAAAACGGAGGTTTTTGGAAACGATGACGCATTTTCGTCATGTGATGCAGTCATGGGACCAATTCAACTACGATGGCGGACGGCATTGTACAGCAGTTGTTTTGTTTGCTCTCAATTTTGACGGCCCTATTAAAGATTAATATCAGTTTGTACATGCTCCAGATACATTCCCTCTTCTTTGAAGAAAAGCTAAAGTAAATAAGTAAATAAACGGCAGACGGAAATGACGGAAATTCTAGCTGATCTCACTGATCACTTGTTTCACAGTATATTTTAAACTTATGTAGCTAAATGTTAGTTAGTACAATAATGTCATTTTATTAAGAGGATTCACTTGTATTAACCCCTCAAGGGGTTTTGTACCTCTAGTAGGATTGTCATTGCTTCTGCACAGTTCTCAGTGTAAAGGTCTTATCAGAGAACATTACTTTCACATACATTAATTTCACAGAGAGTCAGCCTAACCATAACCATAACCACAACAATGAACATAACCGCTGGCCTTTGCCTAACCACGGCCTAAATCTAAAACCAAGATTTTCTAAAAATGTTATTACCCACACTTTGACTGCATAAACAGATTTATGCCCCCAAAATAAACAAAAATAAATAATTTGCATAAATGTGGTGAGTTTACTGTTTGAAACGTGTGCTTCTACTACTTTCTTTTTTTTTTTTTCAAAAAAATGTGCCTATTCATCCTGCCTCATAAAAAGCAAGGGAAATGTAATTTGAGCTTTTTTTTTAGAAGTACAGTCAGTTGTTTTTTTAATTGAATTAATAAAAAAAAAAAAAGCTGTATTCATAAATATACACTGATTAGTAGATAGTTATGTATTCCAACAAACTGATAAATTCTCATAAACTTTTAACTATTAAATTAATCCATTAAAAATAAATGGAAGTGGGTGCCAGGTTGTAGAAACAACCATGTTTCCCCACTATCTTGAATACAGTGGCCAATCGTGTATATGTATGTAGCTAGGGATCAGCCACATACATAGTACACCAAAGATGGAGGAGAAGGCATTAGCGGGCCATGGAGGTAAATTTTAATTCGTGCCTGCACCTTCAACCTCAAGACATCAAGGATAATGCTTATGTTTTGTCACCAAAGAAGTAAAAATGCAAAGAAAGAGACAACATGACCAGCATCTGGATAGCATGTCATCTTCTACCTCCTCACATGAGGCCTCATCTCCTGAACTGAAGTCATGGCTCTAACATGAAAATGTGAATAAACATGCTTTCTTATTCCCAATATTGTCACAATTACTTATTGTCAGCTGATTAGACATGCAGTCCCATTTCCTTCCTAGCTAACAACAAGCCAGCTAACCAACAACAACTGGTTATAAGCTAACATTATGCCAGCTAATGGTAGCCTTGGGTATCTTAAAAATCACATTTTCCTTCAAGAACAGTTTGATTACATTCTCACATCATATGAGAGGTTATTCACTAAGTGTCCAAGTCCAGGCCTGATAGCTAATAGCAGCTAACAGTGGCAAAAACACCAGTGCTTACTAAAAAGTAAACGATATCCTCCATAACTCACTTCAGTATCATTGTCAATAAGTCAGAAGTAAGCGTCACTGTTTTTTTACACTCATTTCTTACACTTACACTGAACTCCTTTCATAAAGTTTTACAGCCTCCTCCAGAATAAATGAAAGTGGACACATATTGATAGCTGAGGTAAACAGCGGACTCATAGCCTACCATCTACCCTACAGCAGCCTCCATTGATAAGATTATGCACTTAAATTGGGACGGGTAAGAAAACCAAATTAAGTTGACTCCAATCTGCAATCTACTGACATCTAGTGGTGAGATTTTACACAGTGTAATTTTAACATTTGATATTTTGGAAGAGAAACTTATTTGTTTTCCTGTTAATGCTTAGCATAGCAAGAGTATATATGACTGTGCCTAGGTTGCACATTCCACTGACCACTCCTTAACTGACTGATTAACATTTATAGAGTATTTTATTTCTTAAATCTTTGCAAGAAAAGAACCATGGAAACTATAGGAAAAAATACGCAGGAGACTATTTTTTTGGCCAGGAGTAGTGACCTTGTGTCTTGTCTGGGAATCCAGAAAAGAGTCCAAGTTATACTTCACCTGGTACATGGATGTATTAAGAGACATTCTGTTCAGCACATCATTAAACTCAAACCTCAGCTTCTTTCAAGCTGCCTCCCTGTTTCCAGTTTCTATGCTAAGCTAGCTTACTGCTCTGAGACAAAAATGGTACGAGTCTTTTCATGTAGGCTAAGTCTTAGGAAAACAGCATACTATATTTCCCAAAATGTCAGACTTAGGCTTATGGGAGACCAGACCATGCCTTTATAATACATACCTTTACAGCTAAGCCAGTGTTGCTTGGCCAGCTTTAAACTCCTACACTGTGTTGATTCTTTCTGCAGCTAGAGGCATAAACACGCTTTCAGGAGAAATTGGTAACTCTCGAAGCTCAAGTGGGCCATCGCCGGTTTTGCTTTTTGTTTTCCAAATAAATGCCAGCCAGATTTCTGTTTGTGTCTCACTCTTTGTATTTTCTGGTGGGAAACGTTTCAAGGCTTGTAACAGGTGCTGCAAAGATCAAGTGATAGATATCAGGATACAGTGCCGTCAGCTGTGTAGTCGTTCTTCTTCACTGCTCATCTGTGACACAAGACGCCTCTTGTTGTAATGCTATTTCAAGGGTTTTCAAGTACTAAGAGATGACTGAGAGCTTGTAGAGAATCATAAAGCCTGCATTAGTCCCCACTGTAGGTTTCCATGCTGCAGAGCTGGTTGCCCACGCCAGGTGAATCTACCAACATGACAGTATGCCTGGAGGACAGCAGTTGCTCTTCCTCCTCTCTTCTCTGCTACTTTTTTATGTACCTTTTCTATTTGGTCTTTTCTCTATACTGTATCTCTATATTGTCCCCTTCCTTTCTCTTCTCATCCTTTCATCCTCTTCTCTTTCAAGTTTGGCTACTAACATTAGTAAGTCATGGGAAAATATTCATCTTATTATTATACTGTAGCTTTGTTGGTGGAACCAGAGTGCTTCACTACTACAGTAAGCCTCCACATCTCTAGTTGTTCTCTAGTTATTCACGGACCAAAGGATCTTATTAAGTTAAATACCTGACTAGAAAAAAAGTACGGTTTATGTGAAAGAAAAGAGAGATACTGTATATCATATCACACATAGAATCATGTGAAAAATAATGTTTTCACGCTATGCAGTCCTGCATGCAAATCATTTTCTGTATGAATCTATCGGTCTCTCACGTCATTGTGGAGGAATTTTAGCCCACTCTTCTTTACAATATTCAAATACATGCAACTATGACAATACACATTTGTCCACAGTTGCAGACAAGGTTGAGGCAATATAGCATTTATAAGGTTACTGCACTGATCAAATTAAGTGTTTTTATTTGTCAGCTACTTCATTTATTGTAGTAGCAAACTATTTACTATTTACAGAGCATAATAAAAATGTATCTAGTCCTCGACAAATTTCAAATCATTTAAGTACAAACTCAGATGAACAACAACATGATGTTCTACTGTCATTATTTATTTAACAAAAATGGAGCTAAAATGCAGAATCACTGTGTGAAAATGTAAATGCAGCCCTATGATTCAATAGCTAATATAACCACCTTTAGCAAGAATAACCCAAATTAATCATTTTGCAACGTTATCAGTCTCACACATCATTGTTGAGGGCCTCCACTTCTTTTTAATGTTGCTTTAGCTCATTGAGGTTCGTGGGCATTCACTTATGCACAATGCTCTTAAGGTTCCAGTCAGGTCTGGACTTTAATTCGGCCATTGCAACACTCCTTTTCCATTTCAGGCATTCTGTGTCAGATTTGCTACTGTGCTTGGGATATTACTTGTGTTGTATGACACAATTTGTGCCAAGCTTTAACTGTCAGACCAATGGTCCCACATCTGACTTTGGTTTGTCCATGGCTGACTCGGTGATTGCAAGGTACTCAGTTCCTGTGGCTGCAGAACAAGCTCAAATCATCACCCTTCTACCACCCTGCTTTGACACTTGGTATGGTGTTTGTGCTGACATGTTGTGCTTGGTTTTTTCCTAATGTTGTGTTTTGCATTATGCTCTTCATTTTGGTCTTGACTGTACACAGGACATTGATCTAGGAGTCTTGTGACTTGTTCAGATGCAACTTAGCAAACCTAAACTGTGCTGCCATGTTCTTCTTTAGAGAGAAGATGCTTCCTGTTTGCAACCCTTTCAAACAGCCATTTTTTGTTCGGTCTTTTTGTAATTGTACTGTCATGAACTTTAACATTTAACATGCTAACTGAGGCCCGTAGATTCTCAGATGTACAGTAGGGTTTGGATTTTTTTGCAGTTTCTCTGACCTTTGGGTGAATTTCCTAGGACATCAAGTGTTAACAAACACCTGACCAGCAAACTGTGAAGACGTCTGCTTTTACAGAGGTGTTCACACTTACTGATAATCAGTTAATCAAGTGCATTTGATTAGCAGGACCTGGCTGCTACTTACCCTCTTAATTCCTACAGAATCAGTAAGCATATAGTCAGTTCTTCAAAGGATTGCATAGAGTCCTGTAAAAAAACCTTTCTATTTACCATATCATGTTAATGTGCTTCGTGATCATATTTACTGTGTATGTGACATTGTAGATGTTATCTTATTATCTTATGTTTGTTTATGGTGTGGTTTTTGTTAAAAAGTGTTTGAAATGGACAAGCTAGCAATCTAATTTCAAGCAGTTATACTAAGTGTGTTGAATAATAATAATATTATTAGAAGGTACATATGGGGAAACTTACAAATACCTCTTCCAGTCCATACCATACATGGTGGGTAATAAAAAGGACAGTAGTGAGTAGAGAATTGCCCCCACCCCCAACACTAATCACATATACTGCAATGTGCTCCAAAATTCTAAACTGCTCCACTGGCTGATCCTTTAATTCTTCTTTTTTTTTTTTTTAGATGCTTGCAATACATTGACAACTTGTGCCATAGTGATAGCTGGGAAGTGGACGAAGATGGATGGATGGGCTGGGGAAGATACATGTCACGCATTGTCGTAGATGCCTATCACTGTGGTAGTAGGACCAGGTTTATGGTCCTTTCCATGTGTCTTTGTTTCATTACAGTGGAATTACATGTTGTAAGCCACTGATCTAATTAGGCTAATTTTCTTCAGGGACGTTGCATCATTTTATAGAAGAAATACACCCCGTGTGAACGACAAGTGTGTCTCCCTCTGCTTGCATCAAATTTTTTGGCTCTGGGGCCTTTAGTTTAAATGTAAAAAGTCAGACATGTGTGCAGGTACATGCACACATGCACAGATCTTTATAAATATCCAGTTTGTACATATTTCTGCTTTTCACTTCGATGTGGCATTTAGAGCTTTACTAAATGTAACGGCAAGCTGCAACTTGTGCCTCACTTGTTCCACATCCACTTGCCCCAGATTCAGGTCACACTTTGATGCACAGCAATGTGCCGCAGTGGTCTAGTTGTAACTCCATCATTAACTTGCGGCACAATGTGATGTTCTTAAAGGTGCACTGTACTAGAACTCATTCCGGCTCAGTGTGGACGGTCCAGTGGAGTCACAGCCATGAAAGATGATATTTTAATTCTGTCATTTTTATTAAGCCCTCCTGGCCCAGTATCATTTCTCAGCAAATGACCTTGACAGACAATGAAGCCTCAGCATAAAAGAGTGGGAGCTGGTTAATAGTTAATGGCCATTTCCATTATTACTTGCAGAGCCTGTGTGCATACATGACCTGCCAGGTTTTGTGTGTGCATTCTTATAAATACAAAGATTAGTTCTTGCTGGAAAGAGGGCCAAAGGAAAAGTATTAAAAAATTACTGTTGTCACAGCTGAAAATTGTTGGAAATTTCATTGTCAGCAGAAATGACTGGAAAACAAATCCCTGAAAAACTGAAAGGAAAATAGCACTGCACTGTTGTTTCTCTGGGATTTCCCTTTTCCTAATTGTCACTTTTCCTATTGTGTGTATGTATGTGTGACAGCTAGAGAGGAACGGAGTAATGGTGCACTCATACTGTAGAAAACAGGCTTTCTGGCTGGGTGTCAGATGCAGCTGCCTTGTCACTGCATTTAAGATTCAGGTGTCTCAACCACCTGTATGAGGGCTCATCCATAAACTAAAAAAAAATAAATTTCCATTACACAAGCTGTAATGGATTCCAGGAATGAGCCCAGACAGGGAACTTCCTTTCAGCACATCTCTAAAATGAACTTGCTTCTAACATATCTTCCAAGTTATCTATTCCTGTTAGGCATATAGAATCGCTATTGCATCAAACAGGCTTCCTCCACTTTTTACTGAGCACTAATATGAGGAATTTATGCCTGATTGCAAAGGTGGCCTAATGCCAAGAAAGCTGGCTTCTAAGACAACTTCACATCAATAGCTTTGCCTCATCTGGCGACTAATCATGTAATGAAACCACTGCACTTGCTCATTACCAGCTAGATTCGAGTCTAAAATGGTGCCATATTTTTCTGTATAAGACCCTTCTTATCTAATCTTCAACTGCCAACAGAAGATTTGTAATCTCTCCACTCTGTTACATATCCCATATGTATGAGAAATGACCCCCCTTGGTCTTGGCGCATGGATACTTCTTTAAGACACTCCGGTTAGCCTGGCCACAGTCCACAGTTAGTAGCTGTGTTAACAGCTGTAAAACAGCTGTGCAGACGTGAAACCAGTCATGGTTTGATTGAAATGTGTCTCTCATGCAAAGAACCAAGCTTACAAAGTAACCGTACATTCTCTATCATATCAAGATCTTTCCACTCCGTTACATATTCCATATGTTTGGGGTAATTCTTTAAGACACCCCCCAAGGAGACAGCCAACCAAACAAGCAAACTATTGCAAGCAAACTATTTACAAATATAGATATACACCCGCCAGCCTGGTCAAGTCCCTGCCAGATGCAAAGTCGGGGGGTAGAAGGCATCAGTCTGCCAGACGCAAGACTGGCCTCAGCGAGTCCCACAAGACACAAAGACTGCAACAGAGAAAGCCGGTATAGTTGGCCCACAAGACACTAGGCCAACAGTGCAGACAAAGGCTGCTGCTGAGGGGCACCCAGCACCCGCTCCCAGAAAGAGGGGTCGGCTGCCACATTCAGGCGGTAAAACCTAGTGAAGGTCGAGCCTGACAACCAAGTTGCCGCCGCACAAATGGCTGAGAGGGAGGTGCCCCTCCACAAGGCCCATGATGTGGCTACCCCCACCCCCCGTGTAGGGTGGGCCCACACTCCGGACGAGAGGGGAATCCCTGAAGAGACATACCGAATGGCCTCCATGACCCAGCGGGACAACCGGGACTTAGACAGAGGTCTGCCCAGGATCTCTGGTGCTGAGCCACTTCCTGGTCCTCCTGGCTCAACCGACTGGGACAGGTGGAATTTGGACAGGGCCTTCAGCAGGAACACAGGGTTGGGTCAGAGGACCACCCCCTTCCCATCCGGCAACCACCTGCAGCAATCGCTTTGGACCCACAGAGACATGGAGTTCACTAATCCTTCTGGCAGATGTTATAGTCAGCAAAAAGGCTGTTTTTAGGGACAGCCATTTGAAGTCTGCGTCCTCCAGCTTGTCGAAGGAGGGTGCTGAAGGGCACCGAGGTCCAGGTCCCAAGAGGGAACCAGGGGCACTGGCCTGCAAATTGTAAGTCGCTCAGGAACAGGGAGATTAAAGAGGAGTCGGCCTCGCTAAGTGCTGAGTGACCAACATTAATGGCCTTGATCACTGCGGCCATGCCACACAGGGTCACTACAGCCTTATCTGCCTCCAGCTGGGAATGCAGGAACTGCAAGATGGCATCCACTGTGGCCTCATGGGAGTCAGTCCCCAGCAAAAGGAGTAGGCAGCCCTGGTTGATGTTGCCATAGGCTGCCACGACCGTGCTGTCTGTCCTGATGATGACATGATACCCATGCAATCGAGGCACAAACTGCTGGAGTGCCAGGACGACAGCTTGCAGCTCCAGTACAGTTACGTTCTGGGATGCCCAGAGGCCGGTCCAACGGCCATTGACCCTACAGCCCTCATGGAATGCACCCCAACCTACTGGAGAGCCGCCTGTGAAGACCAACTGATGGTGAGTCACTGGACCCACCACTTGGCCCTGCTCCACCTCCACAGAGTTCTCAGGCAGAGCGATATCCAGAACCCTGGATGCCCTGGCTAACACACTGAAAAATTGATTCTGGCCCGACTCTGTCCCTAGGGAACTAGCCGGAGACTGGTCGCAGGACAGGTCGTATACCTCAGAGGAGAGGACAGAAACAGCGTCTGCATTCCATACTCACACAGGCCGGAGGCAGCTGTAACCTGGAAACTGGAAGACAACACACAAACATACACACTTGGTTTCCGCTTTCTCTAAGCCACGTAGCGTTTCCACGCCACTGCTCTTATTATTTATTTTATGGTGTAAATGGGATGCTTGACGTTATGTGTTATGAACTGGGAAGTCTGAGAGTGCTAGGCTCGCTTAGCAGCCCAGAGAAGCTCTTGCTTGCTGAGCTAACGCGTTAGCCAAAGCCAGGTCCCGCTGCCTGCGTAAACCCATGAGACCTTGGGCAATACGCCAGATGGGAAGCCAGCTCTGCAAGCTGGAGAACTCTCACTTGCTGGCCGACACGTCAGATGCAGCAAGGTCTAACTGGCGCATAAACCTGCGAGACTGTGAGCAATACACTAGGGGATACGGCCTGCTGTCGGACCCTAGGCGAGGGCCAAGTGTGCAACCCACGAGATAAGGCACCAGCAACTAGTGTCACTGCAGCTTTTTAAATTTTTTTGGATTGGGGATAACAGAAATCTTGGGAGGCTGCCGGCACAGGCTACCCAACACAAAGGTAAATGGACACACATTGCCACCACACAATAAACCACACACTGTACCACACATGGTACCACACAAAGTACAAGCACACAACCAAGTGAAGATCAAACAATCGCTGGTTTCACGTCTGCACAGCTGTTTTATACGTAAGCTGTGGGCCGTGGACGGGCCAGCCAGACTGTCTTAAAGAAGTATCCACGCACCATGATCAAGGGGGGTCATTCCCCATACATATGGGATATGTAATGGAGTAAAAAATTGTCCTGATATGATAGAGAACAACAGAGATGGGCTTTTATATGTTGAATATGAAGAATACAGAGCACACATTTCTGGAAGTCCACAGCTCTCACTGGTGTCTCCCAAATAGAAAATTAGCCTCTGGATTTGCTATGTGCTAAGTACTGCACTCTAAATGAAAGCATACCATTTGTTTTACCTTCTTAGGTAACAGCCATAATGCACACACTTACAGTGTGTGTGCAGCACAGAAACCAGCCTCAGTTTATTATCTCAGGCTGGTTTGCATCCAGTGTCCGTCCTTGCTTGCCAGCATTTGTTAGGCAAATCTATGCATGCTTCAGGTTGACCAGCCTTTACCTAATATCCTACAGACAGTCTGTGACAGGGGCCACAGCTGTAAATAGCTATATCCTTTTTTCCAATGAGGTCATGTAAAGGTTTTTTTATCCTCATTTAAAAAATGGGCTCTACATCATAATACGTCTTAAAGTGGTAGCATCACCCACCAAAAAAACGGTTCTTTCAAGGAACATGTTGAGTAATGCAAAAGACTGTAAGATTGAATACTACTAAAATTAAACTCCACAAACAGTTTTTGTTAATGGAACTTAACTTTGTTTTCATTAGATTTAGATTAGTTTTTTGTTTTTTTTCAGTTCACTTCACAAAGTTTGGCCTTGCAATTTTGTTGGTTAAAGTGACAGAAAATGGAAAGAAGCAGTAAATGTATAATAGTGATGCACTGTTGTAAAATCTACCCATAAAAGAGGATTTTCTGAGAATTAAGGGACATTAAACAAGCTAAGCAGCGTTTCTCAAAATGAGTAACCTCATCATGTGTGATATAAGATGCCTTTAGAAGCTTTGTTTCCCTGCCATCAAGACAGAGAAAACTTCCAGTGACGTGTTTTGCCTGAGTCTATTCAGCTTTGCTGGTTGCTTTACCTAAAACAAATAAAGAAGAATTTTCTCAGGTCAACAACTTTAACCCCTTTCTTCTTTCTTCCTGTTTTCCAGTGGAAAAAAAGGTGTTTTGATGTCTTTGGCAAGAGAGCGATCTGACTACTGTCACAGTTTTTTGTGATCTGGTGCATTTGCCATTTTGTCCTGTGTCGTGTTGTACTGCACTTTACTGTACTGAGCAAGGCTTTGCATATAGGCCATGTAGACAAGTCGCCTTCTGCTGCATGTGCCTGAAACGGAGTTCTGTGCTGGGAGGAGAGCTGTATAATCAGGACAGTGTTTTATTTAAAGGCTGTAACGTGGGCAGCCGCAATTCTCCGGGGCTTCAATGCTTCATAGCACAGCTCTCATAGAGGTGATCAGACCTCCTACTAACTTTTAGCACCTCAGCCCTTTTGTACCCGAACTTTGAATCTGACGCAGTCTGGAAGATTGACAGCCAATGCCTTTTAGAGTGCTTCATGATTTCTTTGAAGTGACGGCATGGAGCCTGGCAAGAGAGAGGGATAATGTAAGCAAAAGAAGAGGGCAAGCCAGGCATCAGTTTGCATACTAGTTCATTTGTCACATGTTAATAATGTGTGAGCTTTTTTCTTTTTTTTTTCTGTGAGTGAGCGTGACCCTTTCAGTGGGTTAGGGTAGAAACAACAACAGAAAGCATTTTAATGCTGGGATCAAAAGTCAAATATAAATGACAAAACACATCATGGTGTTTTTCCAAACGAGCACCAATTGCATTGAGCGAATCAGACATATGGTATAAGCAAATGTGTTTTTAGACTGAAAAACAGACAGAAAAAATAATATTTCGAGGTCTTTAAAGTGTCCCAGCAAAGACACTCAGAGTGCACATACAGCTCCTTGGCCTGTGTGCCATATTTGTTAAGGTGTTTGCAAAGACTTTGCAAAGCTTCTAGTTTCGCAGCATCCTGCGTCCACAGAGGGCAGATCGTAGGAGTGTGGGAAATGTGAGAGGTTTAAACGTATAATATGTGAGAAAAGGAGAAGTTGGCTCTCCAAAAGTGCTTATAGGTCTGATCTTGAAAGAGAGCACTTTTTCTCTAACCTGATTACACAACATGTCTTCTTGTTATGATCTTGCTTAAGCTGTTAATAAAAGTGTATACACAAGCACAGAGGAAGCTCAACTTACTAGAACTTGACACGAAAGAAAAAAAAAGTAAGCGTTGATGTAAAAGTACTCATACCTGTGATATTTTATCTTTTTAAGAATTGTAGTGTGTATGAACAGGACGACCCTATCTTGCAGACTGACTGTCAGGTTCACTGAGGAGTAATTTCTCCTCTAATCAGATGCATTGCATCTTCCCGGAGCGACTTCCCGTCACAAGGAATAAATTTGCTGGTGGTCTGCTTATTAATGCTGCCATCAGTGATGTACAGATCATGTGATGCTGAGGGTTTGCAGATGATTTCATATCCATGTAGTTGAAGAACAGTGTCCAACATATCTCTCTAATGGCAGTGGGAAGATTTTTTTCTGTGGTTTGATTTATAACATTCTGTTTGAAGTCTGGGGTGCTCTCACGAGCGGCGACCCACACACTTCCACACACACCGGTTTGTTGCCGTTTGCAAGAACTTTATTTGACAGTTTCTTATTTACAGACGCCCGTTCCCCTGCGTCTGTCGCACTTGCTCTCGTGCTTCTTCCTCCTCCTCTCCGACAACCCCGCTCTCCTCCTCCTCACTGTTTTTAAAGAGAGAACACCCACAAACCATTAGCCCCTGACAGCAGGCACCTGCTGAGCTCCGCCCAGCGAGCTCACTGCCTCACTCCTCCCTTGCATCTGCGCCAGGGACCACACCCCGCCACAGGTACATATCACTCTAATGATGATGATGACTAAGATCAGGAATCCGCAACAGTAAAAATGGCTGCAGTTACCAAACAGCGTCTACAGCAATGCATTTCTTTTGTGAGATTAAATGTGGAAAGCTCCTCTGATTAGTTTAAAAGGGTTTAGTTCAGTTTTTTATCTACACACCATAAACAATAAATGATAAACCCTCTTTATTTGTTTGTGTTGCAGCACAGCATGGATATTTGTTTTTATTAAAAAAACAAACAAAAAAAGATAATCACACCCATTATGGCGATGTCTGCTTTTCACATATCGTAGACTGAACCTTCCACTTGGCTTCTCTGTTTTGCATGCATGCACACACACGCATGCACATACACTTCAGCGTGGGAGCTTGCTACCTCACCAGGTACAGAAAAAAAATCCATTTATGCCGAGGCTAATGCAGATTTCCTGTGCACGTGGGTAAACCACCAAAATCACCACAAGAAAACCAGTTCTAACCAGTCCGTCTTTTCATTGTTTTAGAGAAGCTCAATAAACCAGACCAGAATTCTCACACAAATGGATTTTCTTCTAACTATATATATTTGTCTGCGTGCACCAAGTGTCAGTTTGCTTTTTCTCTGTATCAGATCCTCAAAAACTTTTGTTCCCTCAGCAAAGACAACAGGAAATGCTCTCAAACTGTGACCATTCTCGAATGGCTGAGCTGCACTGTGCTGCCCAGAATGATGGTATGTGCACAGCTTGACACCAGCAGGCTTCTTTCACTGCTAAAGGCGGTAAGTTTCTCTGTGCTTACACATGTAACACATGCTCTCACTAGCATGAACTGTAACACCATAACCAGTTCGTGGTCAAGTGTTCAACTTAAATTTGAAACCTTCCATTCCCGTAATTCCTGAACACGAGAACAGCCGTTGATTCATCTGTAATTTAGGGAGAAAAAAAAAGTCACACAAATATATATTTTATTTGTCTTTATTCACATTGTGTATGTATTTAAAACAAGCTTTGAGTACACAAGGTGTTCATGCTACAGAATTGCAGATATCATCTAGAAGAATAACAAGTCTGAGAACTACAGCTGAACAAAATGTCCCTGGAGCACATCTGCCTGGCCTTTGTCACCTTTGACACAGAAAGCAGGAATCTTTGGGGCTTAGCAGATCAGCCCATTTTGTCATCATACACCAACAATTCTATTATAGAGTGATCGCTGTAGCAGCAGGATTTTACTCATGCACCTCACAACAAACACACTCGCCAAACTAAGGCTGACAGAATTGAAGGTTGGGGCTTAATAACTACAATTTGTACTATTACATACATTGCTAAATCACACATTTGTTTTGTCAATTATAACCGCCAAATATAAACTAAAATAACAGTTGAATAGTGGACAGCATAAATATGCCGTGTCTAAATCGAGTATGTTATTGACAGCATGTTCACACGGGAGGCTGTGGCTCAGGAGGTAGAGCAAGCCATGTAGTGCTTGGAAGGTTGGTGGTTTGATCCCTGGTTGTGCTAATCTCCTGCATGAAAAAGTGTCCTTGGGAAGATGCTGAAGTTCATCAGAGTGTGAATGTTAGATTGGAAGCATTTAAACATTGAGAGGGGGGGAAAAAAATGTTTGAATGGTGCACAAAAACCTTATGCCATTCTATAGTTCTGATGGAGAACTCAGGGAGCAGCTTACTTGCTGAGCACTTTGACTTGTACCAGTGCAGTTTTTTTGTATTAACTAAGCTTATATTTTGTGTATGAAACCTTAAATTGTAAAGTATCTCGAAATTATGACTGTTATATAAATAAAGAAGAGCTAAAAGTGTTGTGAGGTAACTGTGGGGTTTTAGAGGAGACGCCTTTAATCAGAGTTGAGTAAATCAGCAAATACACCTAGCTATCGCTGCAAGAGAGGGGAGCTTATGAAGGAAGATACAAAAGTACAAACAAGACGGACATCAAGCTGCGCATTTTATAGCACCATGTGCCCTTGCTCCTTAAGAAGAAGAACTCGTAATCTGGAGAATGAAGTCATCAAACTGTCAGGGCTGATAACTTGAGGGTGTCTTTAGATTCGATGGAAACCTACTGAGTTTACATATGTGCCGGTGTGTGTGACAGAATGAGAGAGATGGTGAAACGGGAGATGAGCTGTAAAACTATGACACCCCCCCCTTCCTCAGAGTCTGGAGCTTAGGCAGCTCCAACTCAGCTCACAGCTTGTTAAGCTGGACTGTCGGCTCATCTTTTCCCACCCACAGACAAGATGTAGCCTCTCTCTGTTCTCGTAGTTTGTGCAGTGCTTTGCCTATGTGTGTGTGTGTGTGTTTGCGTGTGTGTGAATGCGTGCAAAGTGAGTACACTCACACCACTCGCCTGGGTGCTTCTGGGCATGCCTTGTTCCTTTTCTCACATTCCATTTGTGAGTTTCTTTACATAACCAGCAACTGCATTTTCCTCCTCTTCCAGATTTTCTGTGAAGTATTCTTAAATCTCCAGTGTTGCGTCACGAATGCTATTTATGTCTGATAACAATAAAATAAACAACAACTCTCCCAGACTGCCTCCTTCAGGGAGTGCAACAGTGAGTGAGAGAGTCATGCAGTGCATGTGTGGTGTTTATTTAAACAGTCTTCCTGTAGAAGGAAAAGTCATGGGAAGAGCTCAGCACTTTAAATACAAACATTAGCATTATGTTGGCTTTCCAACAGGGGGAGAGTGATGGACTGAGAGAGAAATGAAGTGAGGTGTCAGGCAGATTACATGGGATCGCCCGACCACTGAAGCTATAAAAAGAATGAAATTTGCCAGAGGACCAGCTCTCCCTGAGGTATCAACATCCGCCGGCCTAATCTCTGACCTCCATCACTATCACTCTTTCCCTCTCCTTCATCTACCCATACCTGCAGCAACAGGGACACTCGGATGTCAGCTGGAGTCCACAGCGAGACGCATAGACAAACCTTCCAATGATATTGTGACATGACGAATTATCAAGGTTAATTATCTCTCTGAGTCTGACAGTGTGACAGCTCATTAAGCCATTACAAGGCTCCATAATTTCCCCTATCCTTTTTTTTTCTCTGGTGTTATCCAGCTGACGTTGTGAGGCCTCGGATGGGGAGGGGGGAGACATCCTTGAGATGACGAGCTGAGCATGATCAGACAGGCAAGGTCAAGAAGCGAAGCTGGTGCAAACTTGTATTCATGACTGAGCATGCACCAGCGTCCCAGTAGCCAAAAACAAGGCAAGGGAGAAAGGTTTTTCCTGCTACTGAGAAGGCCCATCAGGAAAACGCAAGGTGAAAAAATGACAGTGAAAGCACTTGAAACTGCACTGTTTTCTCATTTTGGAACGCACAGTGGTGCCATAAAATAACCTCTCCTTGATTTAGATCTAAAATATTCTAAAATAATATAAGTGTGTGTGAAGTTAATGTCCTTGTCATTTTGAATGGAGTGACTCCAGAGCACGCTGCATCAGTGTGTGTTCAAAAGATGCGCACTATAGAGCAGTAGCACAAAGTGATGAAAAACTTCTTTCCACAGAATTACAAGCTAAGCTGCGGAAGAACTGAAGCGCCGTTTCGGAGAAGAAGTGACGTGAGGAGAAGCTTAATATGAAAGAAAAACCTCTGCAAGGGTAAACCATTTATTTATATGCACAAAAACACAAATGACAAGAAGGAGAGGGAATATAATCGTTAATAATAATCAGTTCTACCTTTTTAGTCTTCTTTATCTTCCAGATTGCACTTCATTATAAACATTCACACTGAGCTGTTATTTCCTTTCAAAATAAAAAAAAAAGATGCATTTCAACAAGATTTATAATGTCCACTAAGAACACCGTTTCTTTCTTTTCCATCCAGCATTCTTTTCCCCCTTGATATCTCTTTTTATGAAGAACTGCTCAGTCCACTTCAGTTTTTTCCTCATACTGTGAAGAATGTGCCAGATCATGTTAGACTGGTCAGTGCTTTCCACAGTGTAGCTATTTTCCTCTGTACTGTGAGAGCTGAACACCAGCAGCTTTTTGACAGCAACTTGGAAGCGCCTGACTTCAAGTCTCACTCCTACCCTTCCTGTTATTCTTTCCTTTGCTGTATAACTCTGTAGGTGCAAGTGGCACTGTGGGGAAAAGTCACTGCTGCACAAAAGGGATGATGAAAAGACATCTGCTGCGTGGTGTGGGCACTTTTTTTGTGTATACCAGTAGTTTTGTAGTTTTATTTTTGTTGCTCTTTTTGTAATGGAGCATTTTGAGGCTGAAGCTGTCTTTATCTATTTAAAAATTAATATATACCTGTCTATATTTTTTTAATAAAAATTGAGCAAATTGTGCCACTGGTATTGATAAATCCACAGAAAATTTCTTTTGTTTCTAATTCCAAAGTTCCTCCAATCTCGAAGACCTTTTCAGCAACTTTCTGTTCATTGTCTGAGCCTCAGTTTAATTGTTCTCTTTTTACTGCTTCTGTACATCTGAGCTCTGCCTGTCTATCAGCACACTTCAGGAAGATGAAGTTGTGACCAGCAAATGAAGATGTGCAACATTTTAGCTGATAAAGAAGGTCCAGTTATTACCCCCAGGACTTGATAGAGCTTAAAGTATAGTAAATAATGAATTTAAATTCACAAGGTGGTCAGTAACACATTGTTGAAGGAAACATTTTACTTACTTAAATCTTCTAATACCATCTTACCAGTATACCAGACTACCTGCAATTATCCCTGCAGTTAATGATTATTTTTTGTAATGGTATAGCATGTACATTTCGTTCTAAGTTGCCCAAAAAGCGGTAATGTGTATGTTTTTGCTTCATGCCACCTAACTTGAATGTCTCACAAAGAAATACATTAAAAGACAAAATGCAGGGTAAAAAAATTGGATATGATTTGAAAATACTGGCTCCCGTGTCATAACTACATGTATGTACTACACTTGGAAAAAAGAAATGTGATAGGATTTTGTGACATTACAACTAAAGCATAAAGGGACAATAGACAGTCGGTGTATTTTTTTGTTTAAAACGGACAATAATTCCATAGCCATAACTCAGATTAGAAACTGGTTCCACTGGAGAACAGCATGATAGCCGAAGGTCTACCTACTATTCTACTAGGTGGTTTACTGTCTACTTGTGTGCTTTTTTAATGATGTGCCTTCCTCTTGTTTGTTATTTATCTCTCTTGTCTTACCGTTTATATTTCCAGCACAGTCAGTGTGGAACACTCACAATTTCTTTGTACATATACAATGACAATAAAGTGCTACTCTATTCTATAAAATTCAACTCAATTTAATTTATATAGTGGCTCCCCCATGAGCAAGCATTTGGTGACAGTGGGAAGGAAAAACTCAATTTTCACAGGAAGACACCTGAGACAGAACCAGGTGTCTTAGGGAGGGGCAGCCTAACTGATTGGGTGTAATGGGAGGGAGACTGGACAGAAGAGTTGGAAGAGTTGTGAAAGAGAGTTTAACAATCACTAATTATTAAATGCAAAGTGGTGTATAAACACACAGAGCATGAAAAAAGGTGAGTGAAGAAGAAACACTCAGTGCATCATGGGAAACGCACAACAGCCTAGGCCTATTGCAGTGTAACTAAGGGAAGGTTCAGGATCACCTGGCCCAACCCTAACTGTAAGCTTTATCAAAAAGGAAAGTTTTAAGCCTAATCTTAAAAGTAGAGAGTGTGTCTGTCAAATCCAAACTGGGACCTGGTTCCACAGAAGAGGGGCATGACAGCTGAAGGCTCTGCCTCCCATTCTACTTTTAAATACTCTAGGAACCACATGTATGCCTGCGGTCTGGGAGCAGAGTGCTCCGGTGGGGTGATATAGTACTATGAAGTCTTTAAGATAAGAGTGCCTGATTATTCATGACCTTGTATGTGATTCTGGATTTAATAAGGGGACAATAAAAAGAAGCTAATGTCAGACAGATATGCTCTCTCTTTCTAGTCCCTGTCAATGCTCTCACTGCATGGATCAACTGAATGCTTTTCAGGCAGTTTGTAGTAAAACCTGATAATACTAAATTACATAAATGCATGGACTAGTTTCTCAGTGTCACTCTGAGACAGGGTGTTTCTATTTTTAGAGATGTTGCACAAATTAAAGAAAGCAGTCCTACATGTTTGTTTAAAATGCAGACTGAAGAACATATAAGTTAAAAACACCTCCAAGACTCCCCACAGTGTTATTAGAAGCCAAGGTAATGTTATCCAGAGTACGTATCTGGTTAGACACCATATTTCTAAGACTTCAGGGACAAGTACAATAACCTCAGTCTTACCTGAATTTATAAACAGAAATTTTGAGATCATTCAGGTCTTTATGTCTTTATGTCATTCTTGCAGTTAACTAATTGGTGTGTCATCTGGCTTCATGCATAGATAAAGCTGGGTATCATCTGCATAGCAATGAAAATTTAAGCTATTCCTTTCAATGATACTGCCTAAGGGACGCACATATAATGTAAACAGAATCGGTCCTACCACTGAACCCCGTGGAACTCCGTTAATAACCTTTGTGTGTGAAGAAGACTCCCCATTGAACATGAAACCTTTAAGTTACGACTGGATCATTTAGGGCTTTGTATGTGAGGAGAAAATTTTTTAAAGTTCTATTTTGGGATACAAAGAGCCAATGGACAGAAGCTAATGTGAAGAAATATGAGTGAGCATTGAACTTTTTATCTTAAGGTGTGAAAATTATACAACATTTTCTTTTTTTACATTGTACTTCTTCACTTCTTTCAGTCAACTTAAACAAATGAGCTGTTAAAATCCTGAAGTTTCCAGGAAATAATTAAATGTTCCATCCTCTAAAGGTGCACAGTAAGTTATATTTTCACATGATCAATGGGTGAAACTGACAGGAGAAACTCTTCTTACAACACCGCACAGAATGTAATCAGACCCAGGGGAACCCAGTCATGAAATCTTTTTGGCTGGTAAGAAACCTTTCCCACAATGGCGCTCTGCTCTCTCTGCCCCGCTCTGTTGACAGGCAGTCAGGACTCAAAGAGAGGAAGTGTGTAGCTCTCTCAGTTCGTTTGAATAAGGTCACACATTTATTCTAAAAGAGGAAGTGTTGATATTCAAACTGAAGAGTTACTATCCTCACCCATCTGTTCCATCTGACAGTGTTTGTCATGTTAGTCCCAAAAGCCTGAGTCATCTTTGAGTATAAACTAAACAACACCTCTGTACTTTAACCAGGGAGGGAAGTTACTTCATGAAGGGCTGTGCACTTTGCTGGCAGAGCTTCTGTTATTAAGCTGCCGTTGCTCTGATTTGCTTTGTTACACTCCAGACTGACAAAGAGATGATAAACACAAGACTAGCTGTCAGAGAGTAGCCATCTGTCGCTCATTAAAAACCTGCAGGAGGGCAGAGACAGGTCACCACTGGACACAGCAATCCTTCTTCAGACATAATACAGTACAGCTAGACACACACACACACACACACACATATTGTGAAAAAAAAAATCTCCTTTGGGATACTGGATCTGCCATAAGATCAGAGAGACTAATCAGAGTTGCATCCTTGTTAGGAAGCTTAAACAGTTCATATGAAGATATGTGTCTAGAGACCATGGGCCTTACGGGAGCAAGGGCGTAATTTGCATCTTGTGTAGTTCATAGAGTTTATCTGCACCTTAAAAAAAAAAGCACCTACAATTGTAAATTTGCAGCATTTATGCAAGTGTTACCCTGTGTGGACTTCTATTTAAAGTCTTTGCACTGCTCAGAAAAATTAAAGGAACACTTATTCAGATTATACCATCAAGTCAATTAAACTTTTGGGTTATTGATCCGATCAGTTAAGTAGCAGAGGGTGTTGTTAATCAGTTTCAGCTGCTTTGGAATTGATAAAATTAACAAAAGGTGCAGTAGAGGGGCAACAATGAGACAATCTGTAAACAGGAATGATGTTACAGGTGGAGGCCACTGACATTTTTTCCCCTCCTCACTGGTTTTGCTATAGGCCAGGGTCACTGTCACTACTGGTAGCATGAGCTGAAGGTTGCCCTGGTAGTCCAACTCCTCCAATGCCTCATGTGGTAAGAGTATGCAGGCAGGTCCTGGAAGACGAATGAATTGATACAACTGACTCACCTGACCTAGATCCAACAGAACACCTCTGGGACGTTAAGTTTCGGTGCATCTGACGCCTCTAGGTTGCACCTAAGGCTGTCCAGAAACCCAGGGATGCCCTGCTCCAAATCCCCCAGGATACCATCTGTTGTATCATTAGGAGCCTCGCCATTGTCAGGTATGTATACAAACATAAGAGGGCCACACAAACTACTGAGGACCATTTTGAGTTGCTGCAATGAAATTTCGGTAAAACGAACCAGCCTCTCCCATCATTTTTTCACTTTGATTTTTGGACTGTCTTTGAATTCAGCCCTCTGTAAGTTGATCATTTTCATTTCCAGCAATGTGGCACCCTTTCATTCCTAACAGATTACCCAGTATATATGTCTATATTAGTCTGTCAGTCTATCAGACATGATTGATGATGACAAACATGATTGGCACTGGGCAACCATCTTGGTAACACCTCTGTGCACTTGTTTTGGCAGTTATTTTTTGAAGCACCTATCTCCACACATCCTTCCAATGGTCAAACACACATAAAATCTACACATATAGAATCACCAGTAAAATCAGATTTTTTAAAAAAAATGTAGTCTAGCTTGCTATACCCACCGTGCAACTGCAAAGTTGCACAACATTACTTATGTTACTCACTTACTTTACTGTAATGAGTAGTAGAGAGATGTGACTGCCACCACAGGGTCTTTACATTACAAAAACAAAATGACTGGCTTGCTTTAAAGGTTTTGGGAAGCTTCAGTGAACACACTTCAGTTTGCGATCACAATCCTCAAGACAGCTGTGGACTACAATGCAGTTACAGCTGGCATATTTAAGAACTATGCCACTTACAGCCATACCATCCTGAGCATGCTCGATCTAGTCTGATCTCGGAAGCTAAGCAGGGTTGGGCCTTGTCAGTAATGAAATGGACAACCACTGTTGTCCAACCAAGCTTGTATAATCGTCGGGTCTTTCACTGATAATATATAAGTGACTGTTGTTGTGTTTGGCGCTATAGAAATACAACTGAACTGAATGTGTCTGAGAGAGTTTCCTGTAGCTAGAATGTCAATAGCATTTATTTTCATTTTCTTTTCTTTTTTTAATCAGTGGAGCAGTAAGAGGTGTGTGTGGGACATGTTTTCTCTTGATCAAATTTGATGTCTGTGGTACTTGTTATCCTGTGCCACAAGAGAGACCGAGTGAGTGGTGCTGTCTTCTGATGGTAACATAGTGACTGACAGCAAAGAATCATCAATCTGCATCAGCCATAACTTTGGTTATGTCCTCTTTTACGCTGAAGCTAGTTTTCTCTTCTGTCTTATTTTGGCAATACCTCCTGCTTTAGTTCCTTCTTTTTAAACTATTTTTTTTTCTGCCTGCCTGCCTCTACATCCTACATTTGGTTCTTCTGTCCACCCCACACAAGCATTAACTGCAATTGTTTGAAACTGCCGGAAAGCCAAAATGTGAATGACAGTTTCTGTTCTCAGAACCATTCTTTTTCAATAAAACTGAAAGGACACAAATTGATAGAGAGTGGCACATCCAGCAAGAAAACAAACCAGCCTAAATTCTGTTTAACCACCTTGTGAAAATGTTGTCAGCAGGCCTCAGCGCACTCCTTTGCTGAGATCTTACATTATCGCTTTCTTTATCACCTGCTCCTTCCCTCCCACCATCCACCCCGCCATCTATTTCCCAGGTCACTGATGGGTAATTGTAGTTTTCTGACAGGAAGTGACACTCTCTGTTGTTGCCCCGCTCTGTCATGTTGTGAAGAAGTGTGTTCGTTTATAATTTGCATAAAAGCCCTTAGAGGAATGGAACAACCTGGCACTTGATTCTCTTTAATGGCCCAATCTGCTGCTGGTGGGGGGGTGGGCAGTGCTAGAGTGCAGCTGACTTTCAAGAAGCACATATATTGGCAGTGGGTGGGGTGGGGGGTGTAATTGGGAATTGTTCAGCCAATCTGTTCTTTATCTTTTCACAACCAAAACCAGAGGCAAGAATCCTCTTCATGACAACTCTGGTGACACCCTCCAAAGCAGTGTGTGCTGCTGCTCTGCCGGGATATTTATACCAGTAGCGGTACTGTCAAGTCAACCCCCTCCCCAGTTTTGAAACTGCTGCACTTGTTGACAGTGTCTCGTACTGGAGTTAATTTGTGTAGATGACCTGTCAAACGAGCAGCCTCTGGCTAATGCTTAGGAGCTCAAGAAGAGATAGCAGGAGGCTTCTCAGGTTCGTCATCACTGCTATTAATAGCATTATCACTTCTGGGACAAGCAAGAGAAACAGATCCAGAAAGCAAAATTCAATCCATCCTCTTTACAGAAGAATAGCACCATTTATTATTAAGCCACATCCTTCCTGCTGCCTGAGACAGCATATTGTATTTGTGAACCATGTCCCTTGCAGTCCATTTTTCTTATGTCTAAATCAATCTGTCCTGCTGATGATTTACAGCTCTGTAGTTTAGACACTGATTGAAAAGTTGGTACAGTGGTGCACATATCTTCTGGTGTCACATTAATTGTTCTCAATATAAAAATCAAATGCATTTCAATGTTAATGCACCAGGCACAAACAAAGTCATTCTCCCATTCTGGGATCACTCCAAAGCTGTATGTCTTTGTGACATAAGGAAATTAGATTAAGGACTGTGAAGCTGCTAAGATTCATAGTCGTGGATTGAACTGCTTGGTCCCGGTTAATCACTTGTGTAAGTGCTAAGTGCTCAGGGGGAGCTTGGACGAAGGCGATATGAGCACTTTCTCTTTTCTTTTTTTTTTTTTTTCAGGGGACAAAAAGTTTTCCATTAACTGGTTCAGAAAGATGAACATCGACATCACTGAGTCTTGCTCGAGATAGTTGATATATATCCTTTGAGATAGACAAACAGGCAATACAGACAATAGCGACATGTGTACCATATATTTAAGAGCCGTTTTGATTAACATGGTGTGTGCTGCTTCAGAGACCAGTGATTGTGGATTGCGGGAGCTCCAAGGCACATATACAAGAACTATGACTATGTAATTTTGATGACAATCTTTTTGCTTTGATGATACCAAAGCACTGCAGTAAAGTATTTTAAGGATTGCAGCACCAACACTCACTCACTTAAAGGACAAATTTGTTTTGAGCAATAATACTGATTGTGGAATAAGCTCAGTCTTCATCCTGTGATAAACGAATTCATTAGAACAAATATTAATCTTGTCACAAGTTGAATTCTTGCCTGCCTGGTGAATGATCAACAATATCTTTTAGCAACAGATGGGAGACACAAATGATGTTGTTACTGCTGATGAGTCAGGAGCATCTCATCCCTCCAGGATCCAGGGGAAAAAAAGTGCAGAACAGAACAGCACTGTGATGCCTTTTAAACGCACATCGTCAGTGAGTCGGGTAATTGCTTCATATGCTGCATTTGATTCCATTACAGAGGGGCTGACTGACAGGATGAGCCCCGCTGTCACACAGTGACTCATCCGGTCCAAAAACGATTATACTGCAAACAGTGTGGCTGCCTGGATGTGGTGATGGTGGTGATGATGATGATGATGATGATGACATGTGTGTGTATGTGCCAATTGCCAATTAAAATGCTGACTTTGGGGAGAAGGGAAAATGAATAGTGACAAGTGTAGAAAGTGGGCTGTCAGAGATTGTGCAGTTTAATCACATCAAACACAAATGTGAACGTTAATCACGGCCTGAATAATAGGTCTGATTAAAGGGTTTATTTGGGCAGTTCTTGGAGGGAGAACCTGGAGTGGGTAACATGGTTTTAGTGTCATCTGAAAAAAAACAGACAAACATTGTGCGGTCTGGCAGGGAACTAGTCTCCCAAAGCTCTGACTGGAGACTGGAGACTTTGGCCAATCACAGGTTTGATTTTTTACTCCACGTCAGGTAAGTGCCATACAGTATTTAAGATTCAGTGTTTCAATTGATTTTCAACAGAACAATTCACCTTGAAAGGTGAGAGTCAATTTATACAAAAATGAAGCTCAGAAATCTTTTTTTTTTCTTTTTTTTTTTTAGCTTATGAGACATATACCACAGAGGGAAGAGCTGCAGGAAGAGGGCTATTTTCTATTTTAAAATTCTGGCTGTTTTACATTTCCTTTTGCACATTTTTGCCTACTGCTCATTCAAAGTAAACTAATCAAATTTGATTTACAGGGCTTGGAAAGTACTACTGCATATGTGAAAAAAAAAGAAAGATGTGGGCCACAAAGTGAGTTATGTCTCCAAAAAAGGCTGTGCAACATTTAAAGTATTGCCACACATGATGTCACTTGAATCAGCAGTAGTCAGGGCTGAAGACGACAAGTTAAATGAGGGAGTTAAAAAAGACATTACCTCCTCATTTTTGCTTGAGCCTAGCTCCAGGCTGAACACCGCGATGAGTGCAATCCTACCTATTTTGAAATCCCACCAGTAAAGTGCTTGTTTGTCTCCAAAATTATTTTACACAAAGCCAAGACTGAGTGTGGACAAGTGAGGGTGTAATAGAAATCACTCTGCTCTATCCATGGAGCTGAGTGCAAGCAGGGAGCATCTACCCTGATGGGAAAGTAACCTCAAAGTGGAACTTGACTCTTATTGACGACCTCTCCTAGATGTGGAAAACTAAAACCGATAGGAGAAAATAGAAAAGAAGCTCTGCATTTTTTTTTTTATATAAAAGATTGAATTCACTATCTGCTTTTCATGAAAGATTTTCGAGCAAATACTGAGCCAACTTGTGAAATTATGTCTAAATAAAGCTTTTAAAAACAATTGTGGAAATGGTGCTGTGGGAAAAGTTTGAGAACTTTATGGAATAATATAAGAAATGTGTGCAACTCCTGCAGGTCCCTGCAACAGTAGATGGTGCGGGGCCCGTCCACTTTGAATAGGCTGATTACCAGGATTTGGAGCATGTTGCAAATTCTTTCTGATGATCTGAAAAGTGAATACCTCCTTAATAGTGTGCTGCTTCTTAAAATATCAATCAAGAAGTGAATGTAAAGTGTTGAGCTGATATTAAAGCAGTTTGAAAGCAGCCAGTTCTCCCCTGACATTAAACCATTTCTCTTATTTTCTCGGGGCTGACAGGCGGCAGACTGTGAAATGATGGATTTCTCGCAGATGTGCAGAGCTCTGAATGGGGAAGAAGTGAATGAGAAAGGGGATAAGGGAAGAGAGGTTTGCTAATGGCAAAGTGGCTGGGCGGGAATGACTTCCCACTTGGGCTGCCTGTCAGGTACACCTGCTCCAAAATGTGGTCACCTCACATCATCATCATCTCTTTGAGTCAAAGTCAGCGTCAGCAGCAGCTGTTTGGCCCACAGTCTGTAGCATCGGGAACAGAGCTCTAAGGCAAACATCAAGGGTGGCTGTTTTTCAGAAGTAAATTTAAATTAATCTCGAATTCACATCAATTTCTAAACCACAGGTGCACAGAGAGTGGCACGTGTCATCTTCGATGGGCATTCGGTGGGTTATATCACATGCGAGATGGAGGGGAATATCTTTTTTTATGCTTGGAAGGGCATGGCTCATTTCCCTCATGCAAATGAGCACTGCAAGCGAAAGGCAAATGCTATTGGAAGGCTGACAGTGGTGTGTGGAAAATGTTGTGTGACTGGCACTGAGACTAGTACAGTCCCCCAGTGTGTGCCACTGAAGGGAAAGAGGGAGCGAGCCAAAAAAAGGGGGGTGTGGAGGTGGGGCGAGGTGGGGATTTCCTTTTCATAAGAGCTTTGGCGTTGGAGGGGTTCTCTTGAAATTTATGTCACTGTGAGGCCTGATGCAAAACTTTTAGCTCACACAGCAGGATGGACACACACACACACACGTTTAAAAAGAATTTCATGGTATAAGTCAGTGGTGCTGATGACTAATAATAATCTCACTGACTATGCATGTGAGTGGGCACCGAGCAGCCTAAGTGGAACCTGTGGTCATAGCCATGATTGTCTGCTGGGGATCTGTGGATAACTGTAGTGAGGTCTGGCTTTTAAAATAGAATTGGATTGAATATGGAGACAAAGGCAAAGACAGGCCCTCCAAATCAAGTGCGAGGACACTACCAGGCACTTAGCATCCAAGAACTTAATGTAGCCGGCTACCATCCTCCAGACAGCAGTTCTGGAAGTTACGTAAGTTTCAGATATAAATACACTTTTTCTTTTCTGCTGTGAGAGAAGAGGCCAGCTGTGAGCAGGGACAGAATTGGAGCACCCTGTTCCTTTTATATTTTGTGCCCAACGAGGTCCCAGTCCAGTGCCTGTGATCTCCAACAGTAGACCCACTTCAGAGTCCGCATACTGCAGGGAGATTGTGCTGTAACCTCACACTCAGAATGAAGCGATGGAAGTGAAATCTGGAACACCCGTTTCCTTACTAGCATTCATTTGGCTGATTCTTCCTCAGATGTCGATGAATGGGCGCATTTTTTAAACTTCTGCCATTGCATTGGAAAACTACTTATTTTCCCATAAACATCAACTCCAAACCGGCTATAAAGCACTGTAAACAGTAATGTTTCTTTTCTTATACTATTCAGGCAGGCCAGTGATGACATCTCAACCATTAAGATATCAGTTAGAGGGTGAAAGAGAGTTTAATTTGCCAACAGGCTGGGATAGTTGAATGTTTTAGTGATGTCTGCTCGTCATGTTATGTAAGACCATCATTACTGTTTTGGGGGGGGGGAAAAAATTTTTTTCCTGGAAGTTCAAGTTTTAATGGGGCCTTGTTAAATGATTTGCAAAATAATGTTTTAGTGTACACCAAGGATCGCCTTGCACTGGTGGAAGTGGCCACCAGTTTTGAGTGAATGTAAGCATGTGGGTTGCTTTGTCACAAGAAAAAGTGCATTTTAATGTGTTGCTGCGCGTTTATGTGGGTTTATGTGTGTTAACCTTAAATAGTGTTGCATTGGGCTGCAGTGAGTGATTTGAATCACAATAAGCAAAAATGAGTGACTTTATACCAAAAATGAATTGCCACAAATATGCTACATTTATTATTCATTCATCATTTATTCATCATAAACTAAAATGTATGTATGTGTGTGTACGGTGTTGAAACTTGTTTTCACTTTAAATGTGCTCTCTCCTCTTATATGAGTTCAAGCCTGCATCTGCCAACTTACTTTTAAGCATTCAGCCTCGTTCCTGAGGACTCAAGGTTGTTTCTCAGTACTAGTGCAGCCAGGAATGGACTTAAGAAGGACACTCCAGCCAAATCTCCTTTAGAGAACAGTCTGGCAACATCACAAGGACGAAGAACCCAGCTGTCACCGTTTGAGATGTTCTGCTTAGCTGTTATTGTGCTCACAGTGATCCTCACTTCTCAAGTGAAAGGACGGCACAACCATCGTGCTTCATTGTGGTCAAATGATTTCTTTCACTGTTTCATTTGCATTTTTATCTTGCAAATAAACTGAATAAACCCACAGCTGTATTTCAGAGTCGTTCTTTTGAAAAAAGATACTTACACCTCCTGTACTTTCTGTGTAGTGAATGTAGTCAAAAACCTCATTTCCACAAATGTCTTCCGTCCGGTTAGCTGCAGCATGTAGAAAAAAAGAGCCCCTGTATGTTGCTCATTCATGACTTTTTCTCACGGTTAACTAATACGCCTGCTATTGGAAATGAAACCACAGTACATTCAGATTATCTCTTGTCTCACCCTTCTTGTAGTAACTAATATCCATATAAACACACTTTAATTTTTACTCCTGCTTCTATTTCAGTTAATTATTTCCAAACTAGAGACATGCTGACAAAGCTATTAGCTGGAGTTGCAGTCACTTAAAAAAAAAAAAAAGGAAGAAGAAGAAGAAGAAAGAAAAATAATTTAAATGCGTGAAACCAGTGTATCATATAAGAAACAGAAACTTTTGAGTGATCACATGAGATTAACCTACACATTTGCTACAACACCACAAGCACATTGTTTCTCTCTTCTATTTCAGCTTTCAGCTTCACGGTGGATGAGCGTGGAGGGCAGGGTAGACATTTCTTTAGCCTAATAAACGAGTCGCTCTCATTTTTGTCTTTCCGAGCAAATCTGAAACCGGCCTAAATGACTGCATCTGCATGACCACTGCGCAGCGGGCATCAGAGCTGCATCCGGACTGAGGTCCCTTCACTTCAAGTCTTCGGTTACTATGTGCACCTCTCTCTCTCTCTCTCTCTCTCTCTCTCTCTCTCTCTCACACACACACACACACAGCAGCAGCAGCAGTGCAGTCTTGTGTACTGAGTGCTTTCAAACCTGTGCTTTGAACAAAGCCTTGTTCAAGTTCAACTTCACATTGGCGCTGATGTGCAGCTGGGTGCGCTGAGGTTTAGGCAAAAAAAATAAAATAAAAAAGACAAATCCCCTACAAGGAGCAATAACCATGACAGAGTATGTACAAGTTATTAACCCGCATTACACCACACGGAGCACGGGTCCTATTTCAAAGGGATATGTCTGAGGTGGCTGCAGGAGGGGGTCTGCGCTCAGGTACACGCAGCCAATGAGGGCAGGAGGGAGTGCTCACAACAACTGAGAGGCGGTCCGCGTCGGCACAGACACAGCACACCTTCAGATGGAGATGAAGTAGCAGGGGCAGTCGAGCAACACAGAGAAAACAGCGTCTGAACCGCGGATCCGGAGGTTTTCTTCACTGGGGGGGACAGGTGACCGACCGCTCCAGCGTCCTTCGGTGGAAATTACTGCTGTTACACCTTCCGGGCACGCGCACCCTCCGATTCCCACAATAGATGTTACTGAACTACATGCATTTCAATCTGATCATCTAAGCCCGGCACACCAACATGGAAAATGCGCACACTAAATCGGCGACTGAAGTTTTAGACAACTTCGGTGTGAACGAAAACACTGGGCTGACTCTCGAACAGGTCAAAGTCAACGTGGAGAAATATGGACCGAACGGTGAGTAGCTCTATAAATCATTTCCCTCTTAAATTTGGGGCTCGTGGCTGCTGCGTGTTATGATGTGTATCGATTCACTTCCTAGGAAATCCCTTAGCAGCCGTTATATTTCAAGCTGAGGCAGATCGTGCGCGTAAAAAAAACAACCCCCCCCCCCCAGTCCCGTTCCCTCAGCCGCACAGTCAGTGGAAATGTCAGTGGCACATTATTTGATGCACATGCCTGTGTTGAAACACCTCGCAGCTTAAAGTCTGCGCATAGAAACCTCATCTGGGAAGGAAAGGTGTAATGTAAGGGAAGTCATTTAAGTAGAGTCTGATCAATCCAGCTACATCTGTATTTTAGTTAGTCCCCCTCCCCGAGGTCGCCTCGTGTCTGGTCTGGTCTGGTTTGAAGTCATGTCAAGTGGCTTAGAGAGCAGACAGACAAAAAGCTTGTATCTCGCCCAAAAAACACCCGGCCACTGACCAAATACTGACACAGTATGTGCAGCTGTGTGAGGACAGACATCCTTGGCTGTCCTGCAGAGAAGTCAGGCTTTGGGGCATAGTCTGGAAGAAGATGAAGTGCTGTAAATAATTACACTGAAAATCTTGAAAAACCTGTTTTCACTTTCACCAGTTGTTCTTACACAGGGCCTCTACTTTGCAGTTCAAATTACATGATAACAGAGTGGGAGTAGCTGGGTTACGTCGTGTAACATTTCAGAGTGACATACGTGGAAGAGCCCCTGCCCTCCAGGTCTGCCTGTCAAAACCTCTTTTAATTGAAGATCTCTGCTTGAGTAATGTAGATCATGAGGCAAGCCTCACACACAAGCCTGTCCAGGTCTACATCATCATGCACCGATGCATACTGGTGTTTGAGTGGTTTTGTGTGGAGTTTGGGCCTGACACCAATGCACCTATCGCTCCTGGCCTGTCATTTGCATGTGCTGCCAAGCTGTTGAGTAGAGCCGCACATTGTGCCAGTCGAACAGTAGCCCTTTTGTTGCAGCCAGCCGACTCAACCCAGGGGCTTGTGATGACTTCATGGAAAAAAAGCAACATCTTGCTACAGATAACATCTCTTTCGCTTTGAGCTGTGAACTTCCTGCCTTGTGTGAGCGCACTGCAGAGAAATACTGGAGGGAGGGAATACCCCCCCTTTTTTTGTCAGTTTTTGGGGGCTACCTGCAAAGGGTTATCATGTGCTTTTTCTAAGTCAAAACTGTTGAAATAAAAAAATGACAGCAGGAGAATTGACGGGTTTGTTTACTATTTTAGTGCATGTCACTGCAGAGTGATGTACGGCTGCTAAACTGTTGCTTCCCCTCTGCTCACAAACCACAGACTTTGTAGATGAAGCAAGGGCTTCATATGAGCCTTGGTGCTGTGTTCCAGGCTACGTTCGTTCAAAGCAGCTCGCGGGTGGTATGATTACCTTGCCTCCACTGACATGTGTGCACTGTCTGGTTAGCAGGGTCTCATTATCAAGGGGACCATTAACCCAAAACATGCGCACATGCAAGATCTCCACTGAGCTCAGTGTTTGCCTCGGTCTGGACAAGAGGAGGCAGATAGGAATGCGAAAATGACATGATGTGCTGTCCAAGTGCCGCTCCAGCTGTCTACATAGGGAGGCACGACACGCTAGGAAGATTATGTGATATGTTTGAGTCAGAGATAACACTGTCGTGGGCCCGGTGAGACTTTATCCACTTGCACTGCCTCTGGATCTCTGGCATGGTGTTTAACCACTGTGCACACAATTAAACAAGACTGTGTCCTGCATCATTACGACTGCGCATAATTTGGAGGTCACAAATAAAAGGAAACCACCATGAGGTTAAATATTGGCCTAGTGTGGGATTTTTTTTTTTTTCCCCTTATTGTTGTATCGATGGCAATAAGTTCAAACCTTACTGATATTTATATCCTCTTTTTTTGTAACTTGTTGCTTGTAAATAAATACAGGTAAGTGATGTCTGGTCTTTGTAGCTTTATATCAGCACTTTAAATGTGCTGTAACAGAGCAGCCGCTCCTCAGACTTTGTAATCCCCCTTCTGAAATGTTAGAAAATTAGCTTAGCTCCCACATATGGAGAGCCTTTTCTACACAGCAGTCTGTGCTGCAGAAAGGAGGCAGCTGGCCTTTTATTCACACCTTCCGTTTATGGTCTACCAGCAGCTCAGTTATTTGCAACTCCATTCACAGAGACGCACACTACAGGCATCCAGCTAATTTACTGTTGAACGCTACAAGCACCTCAATTTATGAGACAGTTTATCACTTTCATCATTGTGAAGTAGTTGGTTCTGATGTAGTAAGAGAGAGGAAGTCACAGGTCTATCTCTCTCTTCTCTCTGTGTGTGTGTGTGTGTGTGTGTGTGTGTGTGTGTGTGTGTGCAGAAGGTTTGAGAGATTCCAACTTGCGATGCTCAGTGATTGTGTCCTGCGTGCGCTCACAACCCCAATTTCAAATGTGCACTGCATTCGTTTTTAGAAAGTGTCAATAAAAGGACATATTTTCCCTCTAAACTTTCTTTGTTTAAAAAAAATGCATTTTTAAAGTAACTGACACTCAAGTGATAAATGAGTGAGTGTTCATGGCAGAGCACGTGATTCATCAGTGTACTGATCAATCTTCTTCTTCTTAGGAATTTAATATATTAAATAATATTTAAATTGAGAAGGATTATTACTTAAAGCATGTTAAATAACTGGATTTAATTCATATCCTCCTATTATGGAACAAAGGCCACTTCTGTGAGTAATTTATAGTGTGAGATTTAAGTCTTAAGACGTACAATAAGTATAGCAAGGGTTTTCTATTTCCTTTCTGAGTTCTGTTTTTTTCAATTACTTTGCACAAATGGAGAGCCTTTAGAATAGGCCTGAATGTGTTAAAATGTCACTCGACACTCCCTCTTTCAGAGGAATATAGTTGTGCAACATTTACAGGTTAAACGACTTGGTAATACATGTCATTGCGCCAACAGTGCACAGTGTCCAAAATGACATGGATTTTCTGACTTTGAGCCAGATGAAAATGCTTCAAGTGAAGTCAAATTGCCGGTGGCAGTAAACGGAAACCGTTCAGATTCATAAAGTGTCATTGAATGCCACTGAACTTCTGCTCTTCTTTTAAGTTGTTTTAAATAATGCGTTTGATTACTTTCACTGGTGCAAGGTGCCTGTTGTTGTTGTTAGATGATTGTATCTTTATTTAAGATGTTTCTACACTTTCTTCAGTTTGCTTTCTGCCACAAATAATAATTACAGCTTCCTCTGGTAGGATCTCTCACATACACAGGGTTGTTTCTCTTCCTGTTCTGCAGATCAACATAAAAGCTGCCTGACTTAATCTCTCCTCCATTTGAAATGTGAGAGACATGCTGTTTCCTGCTCCTCCTCCTCTATACCGGCACATTCACGATTGCACTTTGCAGTGCACTTCGCGATCAGGGCTTCGACTTTACTGAAAACTGTCCAGTTGAGACTTAAACTGTGGTAACAGTGTTGGTGTTATGTGGGCTGAGAGAAGAGTTAAGTTGTAGAAAAGTAATTTGAAGTCTTTGGGGTGTTGAGTCACTTCCCTGTTCTAGTGGGCTCTGTGTGTGCCTGCCCAGCTGCCTTCAAAGGGACTGTGATCCTGTTCTGGCTTGTCACTTGTCTTGGCTTCTTCCCTCCCACCTCTGCATCTGTCACTCATCATCAAGCCCTTATGTTAACATGATATTGAGTCACGAGGCTCTTACACATTGCCCGGATGCACTGCTACAGCACAGTCTGATCTACAGAGGAGATGCATGGAGTAGTGTTTGTGTTTCAAAGTGTGGGCTGTATGCAGAGCATATGCTGTAGCCTACATTGCCTTCAAGTATACCATAAAGAGGTAAAGTCTACACTGAAAGTCAATGAATAGCATTCAGAGACATCCAGGAGCAGTGTGTTAAGGATAATGAGCTGCATGTAAATAAATGTGCGCAGATCATTAGTGGCTGAAACACTAGAAACGTAATGTTTGGATCGAATGGTTAAATAACAGACTGTATATAAAAGATGGTAGTAGTTCCACAGTCTGAAAGGTGAAGCCAATGGCCAGCAGGGGGCACCTCCTCTGGTTTGGATAAGAAGTCTCATTGTGCTGAAGTTTTTGATCTCAGTAAACACTTTCCTGATGACTTTGTGATTGTAATCATTACTTTCAAGTTTAGTACAGCAGGATGTTCATTTAGAAAATTGTTCATATTCTAAGTAAAATGTGATAAAGCTGAGAATTTAGATTGTGCCTACTGACTGCCAAGTTGCTATTGTACGCGCATGCAACGAGTGTGCTTGCTTCACTAGCAACACTTCATGCACCCATCCATCTAGCCAGTTTCTTAATTGCTTATCCAATTACATTTCTGTCTAACAGCACTACATATCGTATATAATAAAAAAGAAAATGTCACCATAACCATGCTTATGTGGGGCTATAGCCCCAAGAATGCAGCTTCCATATGTGGAACTAACTGAAAATGAACTCCAGTGCTCGGGGTTCTTGTAATAATGGAACAGTGAAAAATTGTGGCCCACTGAGGTGCTTTTCTTAATATAAGGCAAAGGCAATGGAGCTCTATGAAAGAAAAGAAAATACAAACCTGTTTTAAGTGTTGGCTACACAGACAGAACCTGCTTGTAAGAGTAAATCTTTGCAGTTTTTGGCCTTTTTTTAAATAGGTTGGTTTAAAACAATAGATAAATGCAATACTAATTTTAGCAAAATAACCATACATTGTTAGAAGAGTGTGTTATATTGCATCATGTTTTATAGCAGCTGTTTGTTCTTGCCATCTGAAACGAACCCCAATTGTGTTCCTGTAATTATGAACTGTTAGTAGATGGGTGTGATGGCAGTATCACAAACATGGCTGAGAACGGGCTTTTACAATGTTGAGCATATATTTAAATGCTTGGTTACAAGTGCCCAATCAAAAGGTGACAGCACCAGCGCCCCATTTTATGCGCATTCACACAGCCTATAGAAGTCACTCAACTAGTTTCAATGGCCTCCATGGCTTCAGGGTTCACATCAGTGAAGTTGTAATCTATCAAGCGCATGATTGGACAGAAGTGGCGCTCTGGTTTCTAAACCTAGAAGAAACTCTATAAATAGGTTGGTGTTAACACAGATATTTCAGTCTGTCGATTTGGGGATTGCTGACTATTTTTTCACAGCATCCAGCTTCTTCGTTTGGCTGCTGGGTGGCCAGATGCCAGCCTGCTAGCCTGTTGAGATGTTTGAAAAATGGCTCTTTGCACAGCTGTGACCTTAAAGAGGAAACTCTGAGCCCTGACAAGACATGGGCTCTTTGCTAATCACCTCAAGCATGTCCTGCTCTGTTGACAGGCCCTTTTCCTTTTCCTCTATAATTTGGCAGCAGAGCTGATGATACTGTGACTGGTAATATGTGACAAAGGCACTTTTTTTTGGATGTTTATTTAAACTCATATCTGATGTAGAAAGAGCAGTATAGAGTATACATGGTGTGTGAACAGTTAGAGACCAGTGTTTGTTACATTAATGCCTAAACATAGATGTCATATCTCTGGTCTTCATCAGCACTTTCACTCTTTTGTGGCTCAGTTGAGCATGGCGTGCAAACGATCTATACGGTAAAATAAACAGGACACTTGCATGCATGCACTCAGAACGTGAGAATGATGCTACAGTTTGATTTAAGCATGCTCTATCTTGTGCAACAACCAAAGGGAAAAAAACTTGCTCTCTTTTTCCCTGACCACAGCTTTGATGACGTCAGAGTGCAGCCAATGGACAGCTGCAGCGGCCATTACCCTGAATGGCATGTCGTAACTGGCTCGACAAAGAGGAAAATCTCCACTTTGAAATTAAATTCTATCTTTCTAACGACGCAGACTTTCAGAGAGAAGCTGCACAAAAGAATCAATCTCCTTTCAGCTTTGACAGCTGATGGTATTTCTTCTCTGTGGGCTCAGCATGAGAAGAATTATGACTCTATCAGTTAATCAATATCATCGCAGCTAATGCCAAATTGTATTGAGCAGAACATCTCACTCTTTTCATTCTACGTCCTTTTTGTCCCCACTGTGCATGTTAATATAATTTGCCTCCCACCAAAATGCAACCATTATTCCCTCCTTTGCTGAATATGCAAGTCATTTGGCAAGTTAATCTGGACGTATCCTCAGGTTTTCAGTGTTTGCATAATGTAAATTGGGAAAAAGTTAATGCAGTTCTTATTCTGTTGTTAGGGAAAATTGAGAATTTGGTCCTTTTTTTTATGCTTTTATGCTCAAGAAACGTTGACTTATTATTATTATTTTTTTAAATAACTGTAAAAATATGGGATTTTTCCTGAAATATTTTAGAGAACAATATAATTTTTGCCAGCAATAAAAACTTCAGTTAGAAACCGAACAAATACAACATACAACCTGTCTACAGGTTAAAGGATTCAATACTTGTGTCAGAAATTGGTCCAATACTGTTTCAAGTAGCTGAATCAAATATATGTGACATTGAGCCAATTTATTCAATTCAATTCAATTTTATGTTTACTTAGTTGCATATCTGCAGAAGCGGCGCAGCGGTACCCTCTAACACTTGCCTAAGAGGAGAGCTAACACAACATGACAACAAACAAACCGCATGTTTGAAGCATTTTTGCCAAAGCTCATTGCATGACTCCAAAATATAGACTCAAATATATTTAAGTTGACTTATGCTGCCACTGTAACAGTGGTGGATTCTTGTATTAAACATGGCCAGAGTTTTAAATAATGAGGTCAGCATGCACACAAGGAGTCACAAACTTCATACTGCTCTAAATGCTCTGTTTCAGGCAGTCCTTTTTTTTTTTTTTTTTTTTTTTTCTTTTTTTTTCTTCTGG
>VVHJ01026896.1:8003-19545 GCA_015107715.1 Tylochromis polylepis
TCAGGTTTTTTTTTTTTTTTTCCTTTTTCTAAACCTGGGCCTGTAAAGCCATTGCTTAGACAAACCCAGTCCAAGTATGGTGGATTCTCAGAGGCTGGCCTTCAGCTTCACAGGGAAAATTGCAACCACTTCTCTGGACAGTACTTCTGAAAGCAAAAAGAAGTGGAACAGTCTTCGCGGTGCCTTCAGATCAGTGCGCATGTTCCAAAGGAAATTATTTAAAGGATAGTCTATATTTCCCGAGAATAGTCTTTGCCACGAAAAGTCAAACAAGCACCGGCCACATCCTCAAGTGCATCCAGAGCCTCGCGTCTCTCATTCTGTACCATATACTCGATCTGGCTTTCTTTTTTTCCCTAGGGAATTCCAATATGTGCTTCTAGTTCCTGTGGCTTCTCCAAATTGCAACGACATTTCAACACGGTTTGATCTGAAACTGACATTTTCCATGAAGTTAAATGCGCTTACTTACAGCTAGTTTCACACTATGGTTCAGCTCTGTCGTGCAATAATTAAGGATTACGCAAACCACTTGTATTTTACTACCTTAAATGTTAATCAAGATTATCTGAAAGGGCTCAGCTGATATACTCCAGGAAGTAAATCACAAAATTAGCTCAGCTACCTGTCAGCCGTCTCAGTGTGTCTGCTAAAAACTACAGTCCAGCTGTTTGAGGAGGTTTCCTTCAGAAGGAAAGTTATTTTCATTCTCTTCATAAAAATATCTAAACGCTGCTCGCAAAGGAATAACCACCGTTAGAAATCTGGTAAATCAGTTTTTAAATTTTCATTCAACTAACCCTAATTAGGCTAAATATATGATGCGTTTTAACAAACAGATCAATTTGTCCTTTTAGTCATTTTGTTCGACCGCCTTTGAAAATTCGGTCAGTCAGTCTTTGTAGGCTAAGTGAAGCCTGGCCCGAGCCAGGGTTTTAGATTTGAGAGCACGAGTGCAATTGATGAGCACTTAAATACTTTTTTATTTAAACACAAGCTGTTTGGTATTTTGTAATGACCCCGATGAAGACCACCAGCCGAAACGTAAACTTGTTCCCTAGTGTTTCAAGCGTTGCTGGAGTCTTCACCTCACCAGATCTTTGTCCCTCTTACCTTGGAAGTAGGTGAAGTTGTGCCAGAAACTTTTGGCTCTCTGAAATTGATGAGCAGCCACAAAAAGAACTAAAAACAATTTAAAGGTTTTTTTTGTTGAAACTGATCAAATGTGGCGTTGTGTAGATGATCGAGATAAGATAAGAGGCGCAGCTCTCTAAGTATCAGAGACAAAGGTAGCTGTGGCCCTTATAGGAAGGCTCGTGTGCTCTTAATTTCCCGTTGTGCTCTGGTCATCTGGAACGAGGAGTAAACATGCTTCAAACACTGACCGACATGTTCAGAAAAGCTGGCTGCAATTCATCCTGAGTTTCTAAACGGTCTGGCCTCTCGCAGCCTCCTCCGGCCCCCACAGACTGTGGTGCGGCCTTCACAGGGACCGTGAAGGACCCCCTCACAACAAAGTGCAAGTAAGTACCTTGGGCTGTTACTGAAAAAGGCAACATTTGTGTCATAATGACTTTGTAGACAAAAAGAAAAGAGGGGGTAAAAACACACATGCTTGTAGAAAACACTCATGAAAAGGTAGTTGGCACAGTCCATTTGGTCACTAATGAAAACATCTTCGTGGCTAAGTCTTCTGCTCCTCTGACAATCCTGTGTGGGTACATCCTGCTCTCTAGTGGCCAAAGACGGCACTGCACATCTGCCAAACACTGAGAGCCTCAGCTTTCCTGACAGGCATCCAACATGTTCTGTTTCAGAGTCAAGGAAAAGAGTGCGACTTTAGAAAACCGAGTCATGATAGAGCCAGAATGGAGTGTGTGTGTGCACGTGTGTGTATGTGTGTTTCATGCACGCACGCAAACTCTGCAGGACTGGGGAGACTCAAGAATGCGTTCACAGTGTGATCAAACTCACAAGCATGCAGACAAATCCACATGTCCGAACAGGTACCATGGGCATTCCATGTGAAGGGTGATGTAAACAGATCAGGGCCGAGCTCCAACACCCGCCCCGTTCCCATCTTCATCTGGAGAAAAGGGACGCCTCGACCACCCAGTTGTAACCTGGATAAGTGGAGGCAGGAAGTGCTCCATCTCTGAGGGATGCGAGGAGGAAGCTCGCGCTCTTCCTCTCCATCCTCCCATTCCTCATCACAGTTACTTGTTGTCCATCAGAGACTGGACTTTGTGCACCAGCTCACGTGCTATCTTCAAGATATGTTGGACATCATGCCGCTCAGCCATTTCTGTGGATCAGACACGCTGTTAGAGCGACTGTTACCAATATGGAAATACAGCACAGTATGTAGACAATTCATTTGTGAACACTCAAGTCCAAGATTTCAGCAGCTAAGCTACACCAGTGTCTGCAAACATGCTTTGTTCTTATTAGTTTTAACTATGCATGTGTTTTGGGGGAAGCCAGATTATCTACAGAAACCCATGCAGGTGCAGGGAGAACATGACAGTGCTGACCACCACGCCGTCCGATCGATGGAAGAAGTCAAATTTCTGATACGGGACCACTGACACTGAAGTTTTCTACTTTTCCAACCTCAGAACACATTTCTGATCTCCACCAATGGGCATGACAGAATAGTAACAGGCATGAATGTGTGTCCTACCATTAAAGAATTTAATGATGTCGGTGAAATCCATGTTGTTGTCTATGATGATCTCACGGTAAACTGTGACCAGTGCCAAGGCCAGGAAGAGGACAAAGTGCTGTGAGGAAATCCTGGGAGCCACCCAGATCACCTCCCACACTGCAAACACGTCGTCGTACAGCAGCTCTGCACACAGCACATTTCTGTAATCGGCATTTCTAAAGAGCACTTCTTAACATACACACTTTGTCCACGCTTGGAAAACAGAAACGTCACGGGACAGAAGGAGTTGAATAAGAGGAGGATGTAGTGTTCACCTCTCTTGAAGTCCAGCAGGAACCACCGGTAACAGAAGTAGAAGTGAGTGTAATCTCCATTCTGCTGCATCAGCTCAAACAGCTCAGAGTCCAGGATCTGACATCACACAGAACACCAGGGGGCGTTAGCCGGAGCATCTCTCTCTCTCTCTCTCTCTAATACACACACACAGTGTACAAATCTTATCCATCACCTGGATTAGTGACCTCATGTTGGCAAAGTGCGAGTCCATGGCTCCACCATTAGGGAAGTTCTGACTCATCCTCTTCATTAGCTGAGTGAAACAGCTGTACGCCAGGCACTCTGACACACACACACACACACACACGGACACGCACACGCACACACACACACTCAAATGATCAGTCAGTCATCATTTATTGAATATTTTTTCTGGAATAAATACTGTCCCAGGAATGAAAACAAGTTTTCTGCTGCCGCATATGTGCTGCTGTTGGACGACACAACCTTACAAGCACACAGTTTACTGGCTCAATGAGCTGAAGTAGCAAGGACAAATGCTTTTTACCAAACCCTGCACTGACCTACATCCACTGCAGACAATCATCCCTGTGTATAATGTCAGTTTATTTATGATTTTTTAAACATTTTTTTATTAAATGGGGCTGATTAGCTTCAGTTCTTGTTGTTACTCGAGGCAGGGCTTTGCTCTGTGAGGTCACAATAATTCCATTCTTTTCTCTCACCATCATCCAGAATGACCATGAGTGGAGCGAGGAGGTCACACATGCCCTGAACGTAGCCCATCTCCAAATGCTCCCACACATAGCTGCAGGCAAAAAACAGGCACAAGAGAGACAGACTAAAAAGAGAGCACACATATCCAGCTCCTCAGGTTTAACGTGCCCGTTATAAATGTTGGTGATTCATTCTCCACAAATAAAACACTAGAAACACTACACCGCTGGAGAGAAAACTTGCTTCTTGTCACTCTATAAAATACTTGCCTCCACCTTCTGCACCTACTCATCACTACGTAAGTAATCATCTAATACTACTGTACACAGAGCATTCATAGATGCAACTTCTCTGCCTACTGATTTGATACTTACAGCTGCTTTGGCCAAAAACGGTATCTCAACGATGAATTTAAAAGTGACGAGAGTAGCCACAAACCTGCAGAGCACGTCTCAGATCTACTGCTCTGCAGATCTGCAGTCAGCCCACTGCTTTACTGTTTTTCTACACATTCTGAACCCCGACTGAAATGCTTCAAAAAAAGACATTCCTCTGCAGATGATCAGTTTTACAGCTACTCTTTGAAGAATTTTTGAGGAAGGTCGGAGATTGGTCAATAATTAGCTATGACAGCTGGATCAAGTGATGGCTTTTTAAGTTATGGCTTAATTAATTCCACCTTAAAGGCCCGTCTGACGTAGCCCTAGCTGCACTCGCAGCTAACTTCTTCCCATGCCATTTGGCACTGAGTTGAGAGGTTCCATAAAGTAAGACTTGGGCATCAAACATGGGTTAGAACTGATCTGTCTGTCGCTGGAACGTGTGAAAACTGCAGACAGGAAGGCATCGCTTTCGGACTTAACATTGTAATTTCCACCAGCAAGCAAGAACGGATCAGTTTATGAGAACTCTTCATTGCACCTGACCCTGAATCAGTTTTACAACCTTCTTACTAACAGAGACCTTACCACACCAAGGTAAGACAGTTAAGCCAAGGAGCTATGTAGATGCATTTCTTTGATATTCAGCAGTAGCAGTTGTTTGCGATGACGTTACACTGACTGAAAACATGCAATTTACAGGAAGTGTATTTGATTTTGTTTACAGCAAAAGAAAACAACCTGTTTTTACAGGTTTTATGAAACTACCAGACTCTGGCCATTTAGAATCAAATCCAGCACTATGTGACACATGAAGTCAAATGGGTTTGTCATTCTGTTGAAAACCTTTCACACTGCAGTTTCATTTTTCCATCATCGTTATAAAGGTCTTTCTCTACCTGCACATGATGTTGCGGAGCTTCTCCAGGTTGCTCGTGGTGAAATAATAGTAGTTGCGATCACAGCGCTGGACATCTTTGTCTATTCTGTGGAGGTTGAGGGCAACTGTGTCCAACAACTCGATCTGTAAAATGAAAAATTGTTTTCAACGTTACTTAGCGAGTGTAAATCGAACCTTTTTGGAATCTTGGATGAGCCTTATCTGCAGAGTGTTATTGCACAGCGTGTCCATCAAACACACACGCTGTAGGCAGGTATCTTGAAATATGCACGCAGAAATGTGCACTCACCAAGCACTTTATTAGCAGCATTCATTCAACGTAATTGTCTGATCATGTGGCATCAATGCAAAAAAAAACAAGCCCAAAACCCCCATCAGACCAGGAGCTTCAGACAGTGCTCACTTCAAAGCTCGAGTGGCTGTGATTGTTCACCCAAAGTAGAGCGAACAACAAAACCACCCAGTGAACAGAAGCAAACTAGATGTTGAGAGGCTAAGTGCTCGTAAGTGCTTCTCATTTGCATTTCATGATGAGTGACTACTATAAAATGGGAATGTATCAGGAACAGAAATGTGCGCAGGCACTGAACGAGCAGACAAAATAGCTTAGTCTTATCAATCACTATTTCTGCTGAGGCTGCAGATGGTAGAGTCTAAATCTGTCATCCAACAGCATGAATCCGTGGCCAGGCCAGTCTGCTGCTGCTGCTGGTGTAATGGGATGTTTTGTAAGCACACTCTGGGCTCCTGATCACCAGTAAACTGTGGTTTCAATGGCACAGCCTATCTGAGTGTCAGTGCTAACCGCGAGCATATATTTATTATATATTAAATATATATTTATGGCCAGCTTGATAAAAGGCGAGTGGAGTACTTTAAGTTTTACTGAAGATGTTTCACTTCCCAGCCGAGAGGATTCTTCAGTTCTAAAACCAAAAAGTGGAGCATCCCAAGTATTTAAACCCTAGTGGGGGCTGTGACGGACGTGACACAAGTGTTGATCCTACACTGTACTCTGTGTCACCGTGTCAGTATGTCATCAGGACCAATTTTAACACAGTTTAACCATGACTTAACACTCACTTCATGAATAACACAAGCTTTTGTAGTGAATGAAGATTGCAGCCTCCAGTTTTAGCCTTTAAGTTCCGTCTACGGACCCACTCAGATGAAATAAATGGACATACTGTACGTACTGTATAGGAAGAGAGCGACGGTGACATGCCCTCAGCAGCTGCTCCACTGGTCACCAGTTTGTCCAGCTGACTGCACAGCCTGTCTTCCGTCAGAGAGTCCCGGCACCCCGCCAGCTCACTGGGAGTCCTGCCGTCCTCCGCGCCCCCGCCCTCCTCCTCTGTGCTCTGACCGTCATCGATACTAGACAGGATCTGGGAGTGAGCAGAGGTCACAGAGTAGTTTCTGGAGGAGGGGAGCCCTGAGTCGGGGGAATCAAATTCTACCAGGGGACGCTCTTCTTGTGGGAGGGCCACGGTGGCCACCAGGTTGGTCATTGTGGGAGTGCTGTCCTCTCCACTGGGGGTCTCCTGGCTTCCTGCATCCTGCTCATCCACAGACATGAACACCTGAAAAGGGGATGGAAGAATCGCTTTAGAAGTGATGGAAGACGAGATGGCAGCAGTTTTGGTCAGGATTAGAAACTGTGAAGCCAACAATGTGCATGACTATTATCTGACTCTTATTTTCAGTTAGTGTGTCTGTGTGTTGGCTTTCCCATAGTTTATCCTTTGGACGATTATTTACAGTGTTAATCAGAAGCAGAATACTTTAAGCATCTGTAAGGAAATGATGTTAAGAAATGAGATAACGTGACTGTGAGCACAAACACTGTTAAAAATATATTTGTGACCGGCTTCGTCAGTATTTGAATCCACTTATGAAATCTGCCCTTTCAAATAAAGATGTCATTTGTATTATTGGTCACTTATGATTAGATGTTTTATGCTAAAAGATTCTTAAGAAATGCTGAAAGTGGTATATACTTGAACAATGTGTAAACTTTAATAATAAGAGGAGGATTTAACTAATCAGGGTCAGACCAAGCACCAACCTGAAAAATGAAGCACTTGAAGAAGTGCCTAAAACTGCAGCTTCTCAAACTGACACCTGAAGTTGGCTCCAACAGGCTCCTATGTTTAAATTCACAGCTTTAATTCAATTCAATTTGTTTATATTGTGCCAAATTACAACAACAGTAGCCTCAAGGTGCTTTATATAATATAATATGTAATTATGTATCCCAAAAAGGTTGATTCTGTTCATCTGGACGTAGCGTTTTCAGTGGGAGAAACGTTTTGTCACTCATGACTTCTTCAGTCTCAGCTGACTGCAGGTTTCCAACCTTATAAACAGCAGATTTGCATAATGACTGAAACCAGCCCACTGAAGGAACAATGGGCTGTGAGGTCAGGTGACTGCAGCCATAGCCCCAGCTCTCTGTGAATGGTACTCATGGCCATTGATCAATGGGCTTTGATCAACGGCCATGACAATTTGCATATTAATGATCAAGGAACTGAGCTCACAGCCCACTGTTTCTTCAGTGGGCTGGTTTCTCCCACTGAAAACGCTACGTCCAGATGAACAGAATCAACCTTTTGGGATTTACTTACCTGGATGATTGAGCACATAATTATGTATGTTCTGGCTCCTCAAGAGTCGGCCCAGATATTATGTGGTGTTAAATAGGTTCACACAGTCTTTATTTGTTTTGGGTGCATTTTTACACTGTCCGTTTTATTTTGACATCCTACCAGAAGTGGCATGTCTCGCTACTTCCTGTCTAACGGGAGAAGGACAATTCTGTCCTCCTGTGCCTGCCTATGCTGCCTCTTAAGCCAGCACAGTCTGTAAGTTGGTGTTTATGTTGTTTATAGGTCATAGCATTTTCTAATATGATATTTTGTGTCTTGTTTACAGTTTTACCATTCATTCTTTCATCAAAATCCATGCCATGCATCCAACTGGAAATAAAACTACCAGAAAGGAACAATGGTGTGGTTTTTCTTTGTGAGACGATGGTTGTCAACCTGCCTAGTTAAGTGCGAGGGCAGAATAATGTATATAATTCTTTGAGGTGGGGGCATGGTTGCGTTGTCTCACTTCTGCTATTTCGACTCACTAACTGGATCTTTCAACCGTCTTTGTGTGGCTGGTGCGTTTTGGAGCATTGTTAACAGATCATCTGCCAAACACTGTTACTGTTATTTGACTAACAGCTTGTCCAAGACGTCCGCAGCCTAGTCTTGTAGAGTGAAACTCTCTTATTTTGCTTGTTTGTTAGTTAACACTACTTCACACGTATTTGCTCCCAAAAACTTCAAAACTGCAGCACAACACTCACTGTCCAGGTGAATGTTAATTATACTTCAGTCTATCTTTTTGTGCCAGTTAAATCTCTTTAAAAATAAGTCAATATATCCTGAGTTTTTATTGATTTCAACATATCCAGAGACACTGGGACGTGCACTTGCTTAATTCAGCCACTAGCATGGTTTTATTGCACCGTCCACGGAGGTTTTAGTCTGACGTCTCAAAGTCTAATCCAAAACAACACAGCCTGAAATGAAACTATAACATAATGAGACAATAACATACAGCTCATGGCGCAATGCAATGTGTCTGCATGCTGCTGATACAAAATTAAGTTTTGAGGATGATATAAACCCCACTCAGACAACCGAACAAAGACTTTGCATATTGCTTGTATGAAACTCACCTCATACGGTATATATATTCTGCTTTATAATAAAGTTTAATAAACTCTCACCTCCCAACTTAATAAAGTGTATCACTGAGTGGATGCTATATTGCTTTGGGCTGCTTCACCTCATTGCTGAGTGTGGAGTCTCTATGCACGAGCCGCAGGACGTGGCTGTCGATGCTGCTGCCCGAGGAGAGCTTGGCAAAGATGGCCGACTGCATCTCCTTCTCCCTCTGCTTGACGATCACCTCACAGGCCTTCCATTCCCGCATCACCTGCTGGTACCGCTCACTGATCTTTGCATCAATCTTCATTGGGATGTACCACATAGGGTTTTACAAAGTTAAAGGCAAATTAAAAGAATGCTTGCGTGTGTGTGTGTGTGTGTGCACGTGCACCATACCTTGCTCATGTCCTTTTTGCTCATGCCAAACTTGTAGTGTCCCAGAAGGAAAGGCCACACCTCCTTTTTGATTTCATGCTGCACTCCACCATAATAAACGAGCCGGAGCAGCTCCAGCTCCTTGTAGTTCTGCCCACACACACACATACGCACACACAGAAACAATATCAGGAAGGTACACAAAAAAGAAGAAAGATAATAGACAAGAAAAGGCCTAAGAGGAAGAGGAAGTGCATCAATAATGGAAGAAGTGAAAGAGTGATGGTGCTCCGTACGGGAGACGACATAGATTAGAGCGGAAGATAAACGACACAGATATGAATAGAGTGTAAATTAGTAATGATGACTTTGTTGGAGCTGATGAATGATTATGGTGGCCGCTTTAATAGCGGCGATGGTATCACACGGAGACTTCATTTCACTGAAACTCATTAAATTTTCATTAGAGTGAAGGAGAGAGCGGCGACAGCAGGAGCGGCGCATGATCCTCGACTTTCAATTAATATACGACATCACAAGGTGAAATGATATATGAGTGCAGGGCACGAAAACAGAAACAAATTTAAGGACGAGGTAACTGAAGCTCAGAAAGTTAGAGTTATCATGAAGTAACACACTGCTCTGAAACGGTGCTGTAAAGCTCCTCAGTGCATTTAGCCATTTTCCTATACTACGCTAATGTTTTAATGGTGGATACTCACACTAAGCATGGCCAAAGTTTCACATACTGGGCTCAGCAGACATCAGCTTCAGACCGCTCTAACTGCATTACTCAGAGTCAGAGCTTTTTCCTCCTCTTGGCTCTGCTCATAAGCCACATACAGCTTCAAACGTGACAGTTGTTCACACTCACATTTACACCTCTGGGTAACTGGATTTGAACATAAGTACAATATTAAATGGAAGACTTCCATTAAACGTGCTGCCACATTTGCTTAGAAGAAACTCACCTCTGTCCACACAGGGGTGAACGACTTTCAGAAGCTATAAAGCTGCAATGATTAAAGGATAAGCATATTGTTGGTATCATTATAGTTAGCCTTTTGTTAAGAAAGAAATTCCAGCAATGTCTTAGTCTCAGTACTTCATAGCTTCTTGACCATGTCTGGTAAAAATCTTTCAGAACAGCTAAATATTTCATTTCCGGCTGATAATGGTTTAGTGACATTCGGTGCATTTGTTTGGGGCCTATTTTCAGCTGAGGATTAAGCTGCATTTGATGCTCTAGTAGCTTTTTGGGACAGCAGGACAATGTATGCAGGCTGGCCTGCGTCAGTGTACATTGTGTTTGCGTCTGTTCTTGACTTATTGGTTTTGCATTTGTTCACACCAAGACAAGGAGGACTGAATTTACAAGTCAAAATGACAGTTACGTTCACCTAAAAGTGTCATTTCACACAGTTGTCATGTGTAACAGGGGTGCATTCAGAAAACACCGGGGCCAAAAGATCTGAGACACACAACGCACAGAGAAAAGCACAAGCTGACAGGACTGTTCATCCTATTGTTCCATCTGTTTGCATCCTTTCATGTCTTCGTTCTTATCACTTATGTATTACCTGTTATTTTTACCTATGAAGTTCACTGGAAGTTATTAAATAAAGCATACCATGCTTGAAACTCTGGAATGTGTCACTGAGATCACAGTCTGAGGAATTATTGGGGATTTTTTTCCATAGCTCAGGAGGTCGACTGGGTCGACCACTAATTGGAAGGTCAGTGGTTGAATCCCCAGTTACACCAGTCTGCACGTCTAAGTATCCTTGGGCAAGATGCTAAACCCCAAGTTGCATCCATCTGAGTCCGTGTACAAATACCCATAAGGATTAGTAGGTGCTGGGTTTCCACAGAGCCCAACGGTCAGATTAAACAAAATGTATATTCTAAGCAAGATGTTTCATTAATTAATAATCTGCAAATAAGAGCAACAAAGGTTTCATAACTTCTATAGAGTTTATGCAGTTATTCATTTTGGCCTTTTTCATGCTTTATGTATCTGACATGATGAGGAAGTACAGCCCGTTGCCGTCTTGATGAATGCTCAATCATCCAGGTAAGTAAATCCCAAAAAAGTTGATTCTGTTCATCTGGACGTAGCGTTTTCAGTGGGAGAAACGTTTCGTCACTCATCCAAGTGACTTCTTCAGTCTCAGCTGACTGCAGGTTTCCCCAACCTTATAAACAGCAGATTTGCATAATGACTGAAACTAGCAGCTCTAGGTAGGCAGCTCTGAACACCACATCCAGAACACCTTGGATTTTGTTGAGAAGGTGAGAGATGTCATCATGGAGGCAGATGAAACAATGGTCTCGTATGATGTTACATCTCTCTTCACTTGCGTTCCAGTCACTGAAGCGTTGGAGGTAGTTCGTAAGAGATTACAGGATGACCCCAACCTCAGCAACAGGACCACTCTCAGCACCAACCAAGTGTGTTTGCTCTTGGAACTGTGTC
>VVHJ01026898.1:0-15894 GCA_015107715.1 Tylochromis polylepis
TGGCATGTCTTCTGTGGAGGAAGCAAAGTCTGGGGACGAAGGGGATGTCCAGCCAATCTCCGGGTGCGAGGTCGCTGAGGCAGTTAAACAACTCCTTGGTGGGAGAGCACCTGGGGTGGATGAGGTCTGCCCTGAGTTCCTGAAAGCTCTGGATGTTGTAGGGCTGTCCTGGTTGACATGCCTCTGCAATGTTGCATGGAGATCAGGGGTGGTACCTCTGGATTGGCAGACCGGGGTGGTGGTTCTCATCTTTTAGAAAGGGGACAGGAGGGTGTGTTCCAATTATAGGGGTATCACACTCCTCAGCCTCCCTGGGAAAGTCTATGCCAGGGTGCTGGAAAGGAGAGTCCGTCCGTTAGTCGAACTTCGGATACAGGAGGAACAATGCGGTTTTCGTCCTGGCCGTGGAGCACTGGACCAGCTCGTTACCCTCTCAAGGATACTTGAGGGTGCATGGGAGTTTGCCCAACCAGTCTACATGTGTTTTGTGGACTTGGAGAAGGCATTCGACCGTGTCCCTCGGGCGACCTGTGGGGGGTGCTCTGGGAGTATGGGGTGTCTGGTCTATTACTACGGGCCATTCAATCCTTATACAACCATTGCAAGAGTTTGGTCCGCATAGCCGGCAATAAGTCGGTTTGTAAATCATAAGTGACAATTATCTGAATGGTTATTGTAAAGTTATCAGTACAACTTTGAAATGGTTAATAAATATTGCAAATTGCTAGCTTAAAGTTTAAACTGATATTACACTTAAAGTTTCAACGGGTAAGATGATGGTCACCCTAAACAGCGAATTTTGTGTCTAATTTCACGCTTGTTTGTTCTTACTTTGTTAAATTTATTAATACTTTATTTACTTCAGCTTTATATAATCATTTGGCAAGGGTTACAAAAGAATTTTATTTAAAAGACGGCAAATTGGGAGAAAGTCCCATCTCACTGTCTCATGTGATCTACATGAACCAGTGCTAAAGCTATAAGCAGGTACAATATGATACATTAGACATGTACAATTCATAAAGTAATCAGGTTTTTTACACAAACTATCTTGATTGGTGATCTTAACAAATACAAAGAGTTATACATGCCCCAACTTTGTGAAAACTTAGCTACAGTGGACATACATAAAGGACAACAGCATGAGTCTGTCTGAAAATGAAAATGAACCCTTTTTGTTTAAGGATTTGCTACATTATGCAGAATTTTCTAATTTTTTTTAATACAACAGCAGAGTTTTTTGGGTTTTTTTCTTCTGGAGGACTGAAAATTCTTTGTCTGACTCTTAGTGACTGAGCAGGATTAAAACAGTATTAGAAAAACATATTGATATATAATATGTGTGCACAACAAAGGATGTCTCCTTGAAAATAAAACACTTCTTTTTTCATGGTATATTATTTTCTAGTTGTGCTTGGCATTGAAGAGCTGATTCGGGTTAGTCAATCATAGGTGAGAGACCTTGTTACCCAGGTACCAACTGCGTGTCAGAAAATGGCTTCTTTTTTTTTCTTCTTTTTTTTAAGCAAGCCCAATCATACATATGATTTTAGTCTGAGATCAACACAAAGAGTTTGAAGTACCTTGCTCCAGAGCAACTATCTGGTCACAAACTCTCCTCTACCATTTATAAACATTATAAAATGAGAGCACCAATTTTAGTGGAGGAGAACAAGGAGTGTTTGGTATATGGGAAAAGTGATTGTGTGTGAGTGTGTGTTTGTGTACACATATGTGTTTCTGCCAACCCAAGAGTACAGTTTGTGTGAATAAAGCTTTAAGCTGAGCCTCCATTAAGCCCCTTTCAACACAATGCCTTTCTCTCTGAGAAACTCTCTGATGGAAATCTGCTTTTGTTGCTGCAGTTCAATGTCCCTGCTATCTCCTGATGGAAGGAGAGAAAGGAAGGTCTGAATGGGCCTCTATAGTTTTATGTTCCAGACAGTTCACACACACACATGGCAAATAACACACAGTCCTTGCTCTTCTACAATGAAATCAATGCTCTCAGTTTTCATCTCTGCGCACAGCATCTCACAGTGCCAAAGGCTTCTTGTGATCAAACACCACATCATGTTCTGCAACTTCTGATACTGTTGCTAACACAGTGCTGCTTTTGTAGTCCAGTGTTGCTGTTCATTCACATTGTATTCAGCTGCAATAAAGGATGGACTTTTTTTTTTTGGTCAAACAATATAAATCTTTTTTTTTTCTCGCTTACTGATAATGTATTTTTGATGATATCACCCCTATATTTGCTTTACCTTTAACCTCAATTAGTATTGATTAAATGAAGATCTATAAACTATAAAGTCATGTATTATTCACCGGCAGTCCCGTTGAACAAAGTTTTAAAGGTTTTTAACTCCAAAGTTACATCAGCATAGTAACATTTTGGCTTTTTATTGTTCTAGAGGAACAATAACATACTCATAACATTTATAGACACAGATTTCCAATCAGTCTGAGACAGTCTGGACCAATCAGCACAACCAGTCTGTGATGAGTCTCTTGGCAAAAGGGGACTCAACTCAACTGGTTGTATTCCAGTTATATTTCTATATAAACCAGTTTTCCAAGCACCTGTGTCATTTTGCATTTAAGTTGCTGTCCTAGATCAACTATGTTACTATTTATGGAGGAATTTCTGAATTTCTGTTTCAAAACTATGAGGCTCTGGTTCGACTCTGAATGCAAGTAGTTAATGTGAATTTCTGTGTCAGTACATGGCAACAGATTGGAAATTTTCACTGATTTATCACAGTTGATCGTCAGGTTATCACAAACAAATTACATGACATTGCCAGCTTGACCACATTGACTCTATTTTATTGATGTCTTGATGCACTAAAGTTGCTTTGAAGACTACAGCTGAAAGCAAGTGGTTGCCGTACTGGTCCCATTGCACATCCCTAATATGTGCCATTGTCCCTAATATGACTGTTTTCCTAGTATGACTGTAGCATAAATAAGCCTGATCAAGACCACACACCAAAGCACAGTGGTGTTTCTCAATTTGGCCGAGTTGGGATTTTTAAAACAAAAAAAATATGTAAAAAAGAAAAGTATAAGTGAACCTATGTTAGGAAATATATGTGTGGTTTGGTTTGAACAGGTGTGCTGAGCTGCTGGTCCGAAAGTCATCATGTGGTCAGGAGAGTCCTAGAATTAAGCCTGATTGTTGAGGGAGATAAGTGTGTTTAGAAAGAAGGAAAAATGGACTAAGAAGACAGAGACCATGGGGCCTCCTGCCAAGGGCTGCCCCCCTCCCCCTCCCACACACACAAAATCAGGCAAAAAAATGTGAAACCATCTAAAAGTCAGTAAAGTCAAACATAGATTATTGCATAATTTAGAGAGTACTTTTGTATAAGTATTCAAAAGCGGTTTTATACTAAAACACAAGCACAGCTTTAAAGATGGGCTTTAGTAAACAGAGTGGGAAGATCATAGGACTGGTAGCTCATTATGTATCACCGAGACATTTAAAGTAAGCTTAAGAAAGAGAATTCTTTTAATGCAAAGATTAACACAGAGATACGAGTCTTTTGACTGCTACTGTATTAGTTACAGGTAATGAATACAATGGTCGTTCAGTGTACATGCAATACACTGATTAACTGTAACCATCTGTATGCAGTCTACAAAGACACTGTCACACACAGTTAATAAACCTCAACCACACACACACACAAAGATTAGTGCATACAGAGCCTTACAGAAGACAGTAACAGAGGCATGAGGAGACTCGAAATGAAAATGAGTTAATGCACAAACACAGACAGTGACTTCCATAGATGGGTGACTCGAAGCATCTGACTGGGTGAAATGTGAGTGATCTGATTGAATTATAGACAGGATACAATGGAGACAGATGGCCAGGGTCTGGCCTGTAACCTCACATCACTATTGTGTCCACCAGCATGCCATCAGGGTGAACACAGGACAACACTGAAGGAGAGAATGAGAAACGAACCAAAGAACCTTAGAAGCCTGACGATATCTTCTGGTTAAAAAAATAATATGTGATTTTTTTGGTGAACCAAAAGAGTTTGATGGCAGTTGGGCAGAGGCAGCTTCCATTAAATATGAGATTGGGAAAACAATTTTCAAAGAAGACCTCCAACTCGTCGTAGCAGGTGGCTGCCTAAGCCTGGTTCTGCTGGAGGGTTCTTCCCGTTGAAAGGGAGCTTTTCCTTCCCACTGTCCCACTTGGGAAGGGGGCATCTGAGGGGTTCATCTGACTGTTGGGGTTTTCTCTGTATGCTTGTAGGGTCTTTACCTTAAAATATAAAATGATTTAAGGTAACCGTTGTTGTGATTTGGCGCTATATAGATAAAAGTGGATTAAATTGAACATGGTGAGTTTCTGTCATTTTCCATTTCTTTGAGCGCTACAACTTCAAACTGACTCACATCCTATTTGTGGTCAGAAGTAAAACTCTCAAAAAACCACACCCAAAAACAGCTATTCAAGTCATTCTAGCCCTTAGTATTTTTATTAGCTCTATTTTTGTGTATCATACTTTTAACATATGCTATTAAAAGTTCCTGGTGCATGCTACACCTTCCAAACTCACCATATCACACACCAGTTTTTTGTTTTCTTTTCTTTTTTGCAACTATACATTTTTCAAACTCTTCTTCTAGCCATATAACAGCCCTTGTACCTTCCTGGAGAATAACCCCAACCATAAAACTTACAAAACATACGATACTTTTCATGTGGATTAGCCTAGCTAGTGAGGATAGTCCAAGCCTGACTTTAGTAATCCTCAAAAGCCTGGATGGTATTTAGTTATTCCTCTTTATTTAGGTTGTACAGTTTTTTTTCTTCTTACAAATAATTCAACCAGAATATAGTATATCATCTCAGAATGCCAACTTGCTCCTTACAGATTACTGCTAACTTTTAAATCAATCCAGGCCTGAAAGTCCCATTTTTCATGGTCTGATCCCTTTATTGTAGTTAAAGGAGTTTGGAATGTTTTTAACTCTTAATGGTGCCTCTGTGCTCAGTTAATTTATACAACGTGAAGAGCATCTAAACCCAGAAATGGCTAATCAAGTCAGACTTAACACACAAATATGGATACTTTATGTATGAGCAACAGCAGTAGCAGCATCTGCTGGGGTCACAATGTTCAAGTCCAATCTTTTTTTATCAAATTAATAGTGGCCTTCTCAGCATGCTTCCGTGAACACACACAAACACAGTTGCACAGTTGTGCATCTTCATCACTTAATCATGTTATGCATAGCCTGCCGCAGTACAACACAGTCAGAGACAATACACACCAACTCCAAAACACTATTACATTACTGAAGCGTAAAGGTTAAGGAGAGAAGACATCACTGAGGGGGTCATCTTTTCAATGTTTTTTGCAGTGGAAAGAATCCTCAAAGTCTAATATAGACCATTATAATAGTTTATAAACTTATGTTGAAATTAAGTTACTGTTCCATAATGATTATTTTAAAAAAAACAAAAAAAACAATGAACTATTCAAGAACTTCAACAGAAAACATCATCAGCGCCTTACACTATTCCATCCTCGACTCAATCTATGTGGAAAACAACATTGCAACAGCTATTTCATTTATTCCTGCATTCATTTAAAATGGATTGTGGCTATAATTCGGCATTCTGTAAATGATAATGTTAACAATAACAAAAAGCACTTCATTATGTTCCACGGGCAAATTAATGCCCTGGAGAGCATTATATGAAATAAAGGCTGGTCTAATTTTATACAGACAATGCACCACTGAGTCCAAAGATGTCATCCTGAACTACAACTTGCTGGAACAAATGTGCTTAGCAATTATGCATCAGTGACATCAGGGTATTGTATTGTTGTATGGACAAGGACGCATCTCAGCACCTTGACCCTTTCTCAGAGCTGGCCAATAGCTATTCAGAGAAACAGTTTCTTTTGAAATACAACATCCCTACTTTTCTTTGCCAAGTCTAAATCAACCCAGGTAATTAGAATTCTATAAACAAAGAAGAATAAGGCCTTTCCTGTACTGTCTTTGTGAGCCAGAATGGTACAATGCATTTCTGATGGATGTCAGGACACCAGATTCAGAGCTCTGAGACCTTTACAGAGCTACAAACAAACAGGCAAACATTTTAGAGATGGAACGTTACAAACAAAAATCATATTGCCATTATGTCCTGTTGTCTAGAGCTCGCAAAACAAATGTCCATTCAATGTCTTGTCTGCTTATTCCTTTGCATGATGAAGTTCATCCAGTGAGCTCCAATCACAGAACACAGAATCGATGTTATCAGGCTGCATACAATGAGACAATAATTCTGTATCCCTTATGTTTAAGTGACTAACCATTCTCAATTTGATTTAACTGCTTTATGGATTTATGTAAGATGTTCTAGCTTGACCTGTTCTTTATTCCCATCACCAGGATTGTGTCTTCTACGACCATCTTTGCCTTTTTTTTTTGGTTGTAATAAACAACCAGTGTCTGAAGCTTTGGCCATGGAAAGAACCAGGAAGGACACTTGTAGTTGCAGGGGTACTACTGGCAACAGTTGGCTGAAAAATTCTATAGATCTGTTGCTAAAGCTGAATGAAAAGTTGATAAAGTTGTCACCTACAGTGAGGTCACCTGAAGTCTGAAAATTACTGGTTTGAGTGGGAGAGATGGCAGACACCCAAACTAAGATTTTATATTTCCACATACATTAAAAAAAAAAAAAGAATACTCAAATTCCAAAATTAAAAACAACGAAATACAGAGTGGACGAACATTTGAATAACTGGACATTAACATAAATACGTTTCAAAATCATTACATGCAACATGAAAATAGTAATTATAAGGGATCAATGAAGTTCCACATCTTTAATGCAATGACTACATGTTAAAGTTAAGAACACACAAAGTTCAGGAAAACACAGTGTAAAGTTGAGATGAGAGCTGTGAAAGAGAGTTTTTCAGTTCAAACACTTAAAGTGGTCAGCCCTCTATTGTGTACTTTTTTTTTTTTTTTTTGCCAACATCAACAATGAACTTATGGAATATGGAACTTTTACATTCTCCATTTCTACTATAACTAGCAAACCTCTTATTTTATGATCAAAAGCTCATTACCATATCGTAATGCATGGCGCAGTTATTTTACTTACCGTCCTCTTTAGCTCTAAAATTAGGTGGGAAGACTTGTTAGGCATCGTTACTATCATCTGCTACTTTTTCGCAAAGTGACTATGTTGCATTATTTTTATGTTAAAGCTGCTCCAGCAAGACATCTAGCATTAAACCAGTTTCAATTCAATTTTCTACAGGACAGTTTAAAGAAAAGCAATTATATTAGAAGTAAAGGCTTTTTTTTTTTTTTTATGCTGAATTTTTTATGTTCACTTGCAGGTATTACCCTATTAGGAGTGTTCATGGTTAGTTTGGTGTAGCTGTAATCACTGGCGTATGTAAATTACTGCAGATACTAATCATCTTACTAAACCCTTATATTTCTTATTACTTTTAGTGACTGCTTTGTTTCTGGTCTCTAACAGTGTTTCCTTCTTGCACTGTCAAGGACAGTCATCCAGTTTTGTTGTATTTTGAATGAATTAATGCCTTTTATTGTCACAGCACATTCATTCACCTCCAGTGACTACATTCACGGTTAAAAGAAATAAACATAGTTTTATTAAAGCTCTGCTGCTTTAATACAAAAACCCATATACTGTCATTATACTATATTATATATTAGGTGTGACCCTGATGGGCAGAGAGGTAGTAAAAGATTAGGAGAAAGGCCAAAGTGCATCACTCAGGCTTGTTTTTCTCCCTTCTCTCTCTGCCTCTATGTTTCTTTCCACCTTTCTCTCTCTGACAGTTGCTGTACCACTAACACCGCCTCCACAATTAGTGTCTTCTCACCGACTATACACAGATACACGCGCACACACACATACATGGTGACACCCCAGGGCCCTGCACAACCCAAACAGCATAATTAGACATCCCCTAAACAAAGCACACACTCTGTAATTACTCTGTAATGTTACATAGCACAGGGGACTCAACAAAAGCCATTTTCCTTGGATCAGCCAGTACCGTGCACACACACTATACTCTTCTCTCATGTGTCTCTGACTGTGTACATTTTTATTGATTTCACTGGGCAGCGAATTCCCAGTGGCTGTGTTCTGGTTTGTGAGAATAATGCACAAGTCAGTGAGTGTAAGCGTGACTGTATCTATAGGTATGTGTGCTGTTGCTTACATATATGCATGTACAGCACGTGTGCGTACACACACTGACCTCGACAGCACATGAAGTGGCAGAGCAATTGAATATCTTCATCTTGCGTTGTTCAGTCCAGGGAGAAAAGCATGCTAAGTATCAGAGAGAGAACTTACACACAGACACAAACACACACTCGTCTTTTTTCTCTCCCTGTCTTGTTGCTTCTCAGTCTCCAGAATGGGACATGACTAATTTCTCCAGACAGAGCGACAGCATAAACACAGTGCCCAACACATGTGCTGATACCGTTCTTGACAGGACTCCCTTCAGCTCCAACAATCTAACACCACCACCACATCTGATCACAACATGACAGACGCCCCCAAACACATCCACCCTCCTCGCGTTCTCACCACCCCCTTTTTTCACCACCGTGCCCCCGAGTCAGCACAGATATTTCACCAAGTCCAGTGGCAATAAATTATCTTGCTCTGTGCCAGGCAAAGTAGTGTGAAATCACATTAGATCTTAATCAGAGACTATTGTGTTTGCCCTGTTGGATTTTTTTCTTTTATAATCGGTGTTATGTTTTGTTGTGTTGAGTTCTTGCTCAGAAAGTATCATCACTATGGGAATATATCAGAAAGTGTTTCTTCTAATAGTGATGCTGCTACAGAGAACTAGTTACTGATAAAGTGTACACATTTTCCCCCATTTTGGTTAAAGACTTTGTAAAAGTTTAGAGACTCTATCCAATAGAAAAAAAACGAAATATTTATTTGTGCACCAACTTGGTCCAGAATGGTCCATGACTGGTGATGATCCTCAACACAAAACTCGGGTCATAGCAGGACTTCCAGAAACTAATCCAGTGGTGGATGAGAAGATAATCTTAAATATAAATTTATTTATTGAAATGAGTGGAGTCCATCAACCCTATGATATGACACCTCGTTATGTAGTTATCTAAATGTGCTGATGCATTTATTTGGAACAGCTTGTGCAAAAGTGAATACATCATTCAAAAATCTTTGTGACACATTTGATGAGTTTCATTTGAAGATCTGAATTCAAAAACTGTGGACGAATTAGCAGTAACAAAAACAAAAACAAGGCTGTAACAAAAGAAAAGTAGCTGAGTAATATGGAAATTACTCCTGTTTAATAACTGCTTTTAAATTATTGACAACTGAAGTATGAAAAATTCTCTCTTGATGATTGTCAAACAAAGCCTCACACTAAAGACCTTTACACACCAAACGCATAAAAACAGTGTGAATCGATTAAAAATCATTTTGCTGATTGGATCAAACTATCCTTGAGGATGCCTTCTCGGGAGAACTGCGTTTACCCAAATTCTCAGTTTCTTACATTGTTTAGAAACATCAGGACCAGCTCATCATGGCCGAATATCGACTTTCTTCTTTTTTGAGGACAAATTTTCCACAAAGACGCAACGCATTCAGCGACTATATACATTACACGGCAAGTTCAATCCAAAAAATAGGACGTTTCCTGTCAATTTTTCACTTACACTCTGTGTGTAACAGCCTTTAGGCTCAGTATCTTGTCTTTAAAGGGTAATTTCGCGTTAGATTGGAATTGTTTACCAATTATCTTCATTTCCTTTAATGTACTATCAACTGATCCCAGTCCTTGTAACAACGGTTTATTGCCACTAAATTACCAATAAGTCTATCCTTTAGATCCACAAACATCTGTGGAAAATCTCTGTGGAGAGTGTGGAACATGGAAAATTTCGGCATACAACAGCAATGGGTAGTTGTTGAAAATAACACTGAAATTATTTGAGGTTGAGTAAAGCCACATCATAACTCATCACTGTTTCTGTTTCTTTTCAGATCCAGGTGAGTGTGAGTGTCAAACTAGCTGGCTGACTTTATGAGCAATTTCACTTTCAACAACAACAGCCCATGAACTAGTGTGACACAATGAATGGTCTCCATGTGATGAGCTTCTTTTAATGAGCTGCACCTCACTTGACAACAGATAAAAATGAATACTCTACTTCTTAATGATGTCCGTTAGGCCTAAAGATCTCATCTTCTTCCTTCTCTCGGAGACAATCAACACAACTTAAAACGTCTTTTCCATCACTAAGTTAATAATCTTAGGCATTAATTAACCAGTCCACAGGAAAATCAGGAGCAACTAAAAGACACTATACAAAAGCTATTTGTACAGTTAACAGAAAGTATAAAGATGTTCAGCTAATTTGAAAGAAGTCTATAATTTGATTTTTCACACACTATATTAAAATCATCACCAGGACAGAGTGCGTAGAAACTATTTTTCATAGATCAATAAGCTAAATTTCATATACTAATGGTTCCACCAGTTAGCTAGCTATAACTATTAAACATGACAGATATCTGTAAGGCAACACAACTAATGGATAAATGGCTAAAATAGCTGGCTAAATTTAAGGGTGCGTAGCTTAAGTAGTTACTAAATCCAACACATAAATTGTAATAAAGCTAAAAGCAAAAGCTAAATTTACTTAATGTTAGAGGTGGACAGAAAAAATATAATAAATGAATGAAAACATAATAAATGGTGATAAAGCTAATACTGATGGATACATACTTAAAATAGTTAATTATAGTAGACTTTTTAAAATCCTTTGCAAAGCCAAGATACAAATGGAGAAAAAGCTAAAACTAACAGACAAATGGCTAGAGTAGTTAGCTAAAAATTCTGCCAATTTGCTGTTAATGGATAAATGACAATGGCTACATTTGTTATGTATCCATTTTTGTTTTTCATACTAACAATTAAAATTACCACCAGTAGCCTGGGCACTTTTACATAAGGAACAGAGTTAAATGCTGTGCTTCGTGCCATCATCACATTTTTAGTATCAGTATCATAAAAATCTTTTCATCATTTGTAGTTATTTACTTAAATGACAGCAGACATTGATCAGAGCCCTGTACTACTAGGCAGGTTCAACATATCCAAGGTACCTTTCTGTTATCTTAATTCCCTAACTCTAACATCAGCAGTTAGCTTTGGTCACACAAAGCTGGTTATCAACTTTCTAAGTTAACCCACGGTCTCCCCTGTGCATTCACACATTCACATGAAAGGGCTGGTGTTGGCGGCAGTTGATTTTACAAAGGAAGATAAAACTATAATATTTGAAAAATACGACAGATAATACAGACTGAAAGTAACACAGCTGCTACAGATAAAGCAGTTATATAAAAAGTGCTATACAGTAGTTCAGTATTCAAAGTGCTACATGAATGTGTGAGTGCTTTAAATGCTTTGTTCAGTAAGACTGGCCAAGTCTACTCTATGAATAACGTCTAGCCTGTTTCAAACCTGGAACGAAAGCTGGTAAAAATGTCGACTGCGTAAGTTAACAGACTTACCAATATCACAGCACTATCACTACAAATCTGATGGATTATATTCCTTTACTTGAACTATTTTACAATATCCCTTTAGGACAATATCTTAAAGAGTTTTTCCTTGCTTTTAAATTGGATAATTACAGTAGAGATAAACAGTTTGAGGAAGGCGATACTGAGCTACCAACAGGATTTTCTCCCAGGCAGTATGGACCTCAAGCACTCTGCCATCAGGCAGGATGATAGCTGCACTGACATTTATCCCTGAGATCTTTTTGGACATGTCACAGTTTTGAGAAGCTTATACTACATCACCTGCTAAAAGTAGACATAATATGAACAATTTTGTCAACTACCTGCACAAAACACCATTTGTCTTAGTCTGTACATAAAAGAAGGATGGAGCTTTCAGGTATGAAATGACGGCAACGCAGAACAGATTTAATCTGCATTCTTTCTAACAGCAACCAGAAGGCAACTCCTCTGATTGCAAAGAAAAGGTCGAATTGTGGAAGCAGAAGTCTTGTAGTAGTCCATGAAAAAAATTACACTTTTTTTACTTCATCTGTTACTTCAGTAAACGTTTACCTAATGAGGAGGACGTTCATTTTGTGAATTATGGTCACATATAGAATAAAAAAAACCTAAAGTAAAGCATGTCGTAAGGGACAGCTACACTGTGATTGACAAGTGACTACTGTATGGGTATCCATAGTGTAAGATTCAGCCCCTTTCTTCTCACACCCAGCTTCAATAAAGTGAGATGTCGATGGCTGAAACAGTAGTCCACAAACCAGTGGATGACAGATCATTCATACAGAGTCACCCGGCATTTATCTGTCTTTATCTTGTTTATTCGCACTTCCTGACTGGAAGACTCTTTTCAAGAAACTCGTGCAAAGACCTTATTATAGACACCAATGTTTAATGCTTAGGTTATACAAAACCTTCAGAAAGAAAAGATGACTATATATGAAACCTGGATTGGCTGTTAGGACATTCAGCTTTCACACTAAAAGCCATTACACAAAATCTGGAACTTTTCTGACACAAAGTTGTGTAACACATGTGTTCGTTCTGCACTGGTATTGGTCAGTGTGATGGACTGCATTAACAATAGGTGAGTCTGAGAAATAATTTTAACGCACAAAATACTCACAAGGATATTATATGTCTGGTGTGTAAAGGCCTTAATGAAGAGGATTTAATAATACTGTCTTGACCATAACCTGAGAACGTTGGTTTGTTGATGATGAACACACAATTAAATCAATTTGTTTATTTATTTACTGTTGTTGTTCAGGCCCTGCAGTTAAAGGTGAAAGCCCACACTTCAAGCACCACTTATCATTTAACTGTAACTTTTTAACTTATTTTCTGGTGCAAAAAAAATTAGGGCTCTACCTATATCTCTTTAAAAATAACAGAAGGTTATTCTAAACAGATGCTTACACCAAACCATTTGTTGATGATGTGAACGAAAAGATGACTTATAGCTTGCAGTTGATTAAAAAAAGAGAACAAGATGAGCATTTGTGATCACAGTCTTAATCTAATGCCAAAAATACCTCGCATATGGACCGAGAAGCGTCAGCTTCCAAATTGACGTTAGACGCACGAAAACTAAAAGTCTACTTTAGCAAATCAGAAAAGAGCAAACAAGAACACTTAAGAGTACTGAATGAACAAAAGATGGATCATCCACAAACTCGGCTTTATTCAAGCAACTTTGATAAAGAAGAAAGGAGACAGAAAAGGAGAGAAAAGAATGGAAAAGTGTTTACAATGAAAACGTCACTGACATTACAAAAATGAGTTTCATGAGTTTGGAACTGAACTCAAGTCACCATAGGGCTGGCCACTACAATAACCCCAAGCATTTACTTCCCTTTTTGATGTCATACTGCTGCTTATTTCTCTCTGTGCAAGTAAATATATTCATGATATACAAACTGAAAAAAAAGTGTGGTTTTACCTTAAGATGTTTAGAAGCTTAGCGTACACAGAGACTTCCTATTATTTGTGGTCAACACTATTCTACATGTTCTTTCTTGCTAGCGAGTGTATGTGTGTTTGACACTGTAGTTGCTACGTGTCTTTTGTCAATAAACTTCCCCATTCGTTGTCAGGGAAAGACTTAATAACCACACAGTGTCATTATCACTTTTGGTATTACAGTTTTACAGTAAATACACTGAACAAGTTGGGGGGCTTTACTGTACTGTTTAAAGAAAAAAATACGCGAAAGGGGTGAAAACTTGTGTGACACAAACTAAATACAACTTTAGAGTAAACGCAACAAAGAAACCATCTGCCATGCTACCATATTAACACTCTTTCCAATAACCGAGCTTTGGTGTTTATGCTATATGGCTCAGGTGGCCAAAATACATACATGTTACACAGAAGGTAACATCACGCTTTAACTTTTTGGTTTTATTTCAATCTTTAGAAAGCAGTCAAATGTACTTTGAAGGAATAAGTCACGTAAAAAACTACAAAAGCCTTTTAAAATATTTGAAAGAGCAACGTGTTCTGTAAAAAAACCACACACACAAAAAAAAACACATCGCATTCATGTTTATATAACTGAGCCATTGTGTGAAAGAAAAATCACAGTTGAGACACGTGGGGTGGATGTAAAATTGGGTTCGCTGCAGTTTGCAGCACAGCTTACATCAATTTTTCAGGCCTGAAAACTTGACTTAAATTTATGTACTTTTGAAATTAAGATAGTTCCAAATTTCTGGAAAACAAATGTGACCTAAAGTGCCACTTTGCACTCACTCCTATGTACTCAGAAAATCTTTCAAATAGATTCAAAGTAAAACTCATTCTTTTTTTACTTTTTTCAAATGGTTGACTTTTATGACCAAACTGTAACCATGAGAGAGCAAGAGAGTCAACTGTTAAGTGACTGCCTTCTGTCAATGTGACAAAATCTTATTCAGTCACCTTCTTAGTTCATACTAGTGAGCAAACATTATGGTTGGAAGGAGTTATGTAAAGTTTAACATGGTGCTTTAAACTACTCAAGGTAAGAGCTGTCAACACTCAAGTGTAATTTTAAATGAAGCATATCTTGTAATAAATATTAAGAATACTGGCAGCAGCCACTTCTGGCCCTCAGCCTCCGAGTAGCTGCACCTATGGCATGAATTTCAAAATCGTACGTCGCCCCGTTCTTAGTTATTGCATTCACAAACTTGGGTGTCCACACCAGACCGCCTGGTTGCTTGGCAGCAATACACCATCAGCCCTTTGTGGCTGAGGGGTAGAAGCAGTGAAAAAAGTAGAAACCATTGTAGCCATTTCCTATTTTTCTAGCAAATTATAGAGAACTATAACTATAGAGAAATTGGGATGGCTCGCCCAAATTGCAATGTGTAAACCGATATCCAAAAACAACTGAAAGGAACAGAATGACACACTAGGTGGAACGAAAAGGGTGAAAGCCTTTTTGTCATCCTTCTGCTCTGACAAGGCTCACCTAACAAGCTTTAGCTGATCAAACTGCAGCACAACAGTACATGGAAACATGAAAATGAGGACTATGCATTGTTAAGAGCAATGAGCCAGCCTTGAAGCTCAAGCATATACACACAAAAAAAACTTAAGTATATAAGCCTTTTTGCACTTTTGTGTGAGTAAAGGTCTGTTCACAAAGTGTTTGTTTCAACGTGGAGGCCACACATTTGCAGACACTTCACTGCTTCTTTCTGACTTGCTTGCTTTTCTCTCAGCCTTTCTTCCTTTTTTTATTTGCCTCCTGTTTTTCTCACTCTTCTTTCCTTTTCTCCTAGTAACAAGGGACACTATCAATTTTCATAGTTCTCCCTCTCCCAGCCAATGCCATCTGAGCAAGGAACCACAAACAGACAAAAGGCCAAAAAAAGTGAAATTATTGATTTGATGCCATTGTCAATTAGAGCCCAGAGAGCAAAGAAGCAGCACAGAGAGAGAGGAGAGACAGACTGAAAGTGAACCGTTGGTGTCACATAAGGTAACATTAATGGAGAAGACAAAATGGAAAAACATCTTATGTAGACTGATGAAAAAAAAATGGTATCAAGCCTAGAAGTAGTCCCTGTAAAAATGTTCACTTATATTTAACCATCATGTAAACATATGCATGTGTGTGTGTGTGTGTGTGTGTGTGTGTGTGTGTGTGTGTGTGTGTGTGTGTGTGTGTGTGTGTGTGTGTGTGTGTGTGTGTGTGTGTCTCCACATATCACTGAGTAAAAGAGCTTGTCACTGCTGGTGGCAATGAACACATCATTTCTGTACCAGTGCACCAG
>VVHJ01026902.1:8407-18700 GCA_015107715.1 Tylochromis polylepis
GTGTTTTTTTTATGTCTTATGTTTTTATGATTTGTTATCCTATGTGCAGCACCTTGTGATTTTCTCTAAAAAGGTGCTATATAAATAAAATTTTATTTTATTTTCTTTATTTATTTAAGATGTTAACCATGGTATTCAGCATAAATGACTTGCTGTAATGTGTGATGAATATTATTTTCTTTAAGTTTTACGTGTAGCTTGTCTGTGAATTTTAGGATCCATTTCACTGTTTGACAAGCTGACCTTTGCCCTTTGCCTTTGTCTCAGTCTCACTTTTTTTCTCCACTTCTCTCTCCTTCTTGTTGAGTACTATCTTGCATCTGGTGTCCTCTGCCTTCTCCTGTTTCTCTAGAGTGTTTCTGCTGATCCCCAACTTTCCCTGAAGTTACCCAGGGTGTGTGTGTGTGTGTGTGTGTGTGTGTGTGTGTGTGTGTGTGTGTGTGTGTGTGTGTGTGTGTGTGTGTGTGTGTGTGTGTGGGTGTGAGTAGGAGCTGCTGGGGCACTGTGACCAGGAGCGTCTGGGAGAAATTCTCTGCATTCCCAGGGATCGGCTTGGGATAAAAGCTCCAAAGCACTGCCATGCACCTGGCTGAGAACGGGGGATGGAGATACAGGCATGATCCAAACCTTGACACACACACACACATATGCACAGAAGCACACAAGCAAAGGCGTCATCTCTGCACCAATTAACCTGAAACGTAAAACTACACCATTCTGACAAAGGTCAAAAAGAAAACTTGAACTCGAGGACCCTGCTTTTTCTCCTTTCCTGACACAACAAAACTGATTTTTTTTTTCACTGCCATTGTGTTTCTCTACTCATAAAAGCCATTTAAAACAGGTCCTTTGAATTCTTTTAGCAGTAGTAGAAATGGGAGAAGAAAAGGGATTCTTTCTTAACAAAACTGCCTTCATACATTTTACATGCCAGTCAAGCTGAGTGTACAAAAAAAAGAAAAGTCAGTGAAAAGTCAGTGAAAGTGTGCTGGGGAAGTTGTTTGTGTGATCAGAGGCTCTTGACAGTCTGTCATCTGTCAGCACTAGTCGTCAAGAGCTCTGAGAAAACAACCACAGATGGAGACGGGCTTGGTGTGAGGAGCGAGGGCTGCAGCAGCAGACATAACTCTGGTTAAACACTGTGTTTGTCATTACTAAATATGTGGTTATATACAGTATGTGGACACAGCAAGCCTGAACCAACCGACCTCGTGAAATGCATGTCGAGTTAGGCCTGAGATGATACTGTGAGGGCATTTTTGTACTTTTACTCTTTTTTTCTTTTGTAGCACTTTTCACAGTTGAATTTTAAGAAATACCACAACATGGCATTTTGGAGACTGTAGTCTAATTTTTGCCTTCTTAGCATCATATAAGTGAGAACATTTATACAACTTCTATAAAGGATGTCACAGCCTGGCTATAACACCAAAAAACTTTGCATTTCTGTTTTCGACGACAACAGAAGTTTGTTTTGGGTTTTTTTTTTCTTTCTGCCAAGGCAGGAGTTGAGGCAAAGGTCAGCCAGATTATGGAAAAAACACCAATACTCGGCTTCACTCAACTTGGCAGACAGGTAGAGCAACAGCAACTGAAGAATTCATTACAAACTGCCTGTAGTACTGTTTTTAGTTTTTAGATTAAACACAAGCAAATGCAATATAAGCTTTGCTTTTTCCAGTGGTAACTATAATGAAAATTTAAGACTGTTGTTTTTCTAGAACTCTTGCCGAGGATAGGGAAATGAATTATCCAAAATTTTAAAAATTCAACATCTTGTACTGCTAATCCTTTCCATTTTCCTTTTCGATAAAGCTTATAGTTGGGGCTGGCTCAGGTGACCCTGAATCCTCCCTTAGTTATGGTGTAATAGGTCTAGGGCTCCTGTGGGGTTCCCATGATGCACTGCGTGTTTCTTCTTCACCCACCCTTTTTTTAGTTGTGTCTTTTTCACTTGTGTCTTTTGTCCTGTCTCCCTTGCCTTACCCCCAACCAGTCTCGGCGTATGGCTGCCCCTCCCTGAGCCTGGTTCTTCTTTCTTCCTGTTAAAAGGAAGTTTTTCGTTCCCACTGTCACTTAGTGCTTGCTAAGAGATAGTTGTATGATTGTTGGGGTTTTCGCTGCATTATTGTAAGGTCTTTACCTGCCTAATGAAGTTGAATTGAATTGAATCCATCTACCTCAACTACATAAACTTGAAGTAATTCAAGAACAAGTCCACTTTAAGTGCTGTATTACATATTGTCCTTTTAGTTTTACTTCATTTTTAATCATTGTCATTTTTCTTTAGCCTATTAAACATGCTGCTACATTAGTGCTCTCAAGATCACTGATGTTCTTTTTTTCAATTCCTCACTCCTTACTGAAGCACTTTGTTGACACCCAGCTGGACAAAACACATAGCTGATGAAGTATCAAATTATAAAAAGCATGCAAAGTGATTCACAGCTGTCTTCTGTGTAATTAAATACAGGATTCTATCATTTCAGTGATCATGTGATGGATCCTTCTCTGCATCTGACTTGCTCAGTTTTAAGTCCATCTCTTTGATACAGAACAAGTGTTTACTTGTACTTCACTCCCCTCCTGTTCCTTTGTTATTCCTCCCTTACCCTCTCCCTCTCTCTCCTCATCCCCGCCTCTCTTCTATGTATTTGTGTCTTTAAGTCCGTGTGTGTACGTGCAGGTGTGTTTTTGTATGCGCATGTATTTCTGTGTCTGTGTGTGTCTGTGTGTTGCTGGAATGTTGACCCTAAAAGGAAAGGGGGTGAAAGACTTCCCAGACATCAAAGGGCAGGTAGCTGACAGGGAGAAGAGGGGGTGATAAGTCCAGTCGGATGACAACAGACCACAATGCACACCTGGACTGTATGGAAAGGCAGCGACGTGGAGAGAACTACACACACACACAGACATACATCCACACATGCAGCACACTCGCTGCTCAACACATTCTCATTCTGTCTTAGCTATGCTTTAAACACACACAGACACACACAGACACATCCTCTTAAATGCCTTTGAGCACTTAGCTCAGTTACCGTGTATGTCACCGTAACATTCATACGCTCCTCTCAACCTTCCTCCTACCCTACCTTATCCCCAACCTCTGCACCCACAGGTGTTGGGGTCTTTGTCCTAAGACATGTGTGAGCAGCCTGATGTTGTGACGAGCCCTCAGACCCTTAACCACCCCAACGTCTCTTCTCTCAGGTGCAGTGGGGTTCTCAGGTGAACTTGGTTGGGAAGGAAGACAAAGATTAAGGATTACTTCACACCTGAGAGGTCAAAGCATTTAACTTGGACTCAAGAAATATATCAGTGCCAGCTCAGCTATGATTTCAGTGTGACAGTAAAGTTTAGGGTCATAAGTTTTGGTAGAATAATCATTCAAACCACATTCAAGCAGCAGCTGCCACATAGTTTTGTAAGTTTTGTGTGTCTTCTTTGTGCCATATGATGGCATTTGTTTCTGCCAGTCAAACACCAACAGGTACTTTTGTGGATGACAAATTGCTCCAAACCCTAAAACTTGGTGCTGTTGTCTTTATATTAGCATAATGATACCTCTGTGGCTGGCTGCAGGGTGCCAGATCATCATGATTACAAGCCAAACTGGTTGAATCTCTCTCTGCATATTTTTTTCTTTTATGAAATATCTCACCCACAAAATAGTATATTCTCTTCAGACCTTAACTAAATACCTCTAATTCCATGCAACTTTGTAAATTCAGTGCTTTCCCCTCTAATTGTAAAATCTGGGAAACAAGACATTTTCTAGAATTTCACTAATTGGGTGTCACTGGGGTATCAGGAATAACAAAAACAAAAAGTGTGAATTGCTCTGAAAATTTTCCATTTTTAGCACATTTAGCATTGAGGAACTGTAATGCAAAGTTGGAAAACAAATATTTTGAAGTAAAAAAATCTAATACTAGATAATAGTACAAGAGCTTTAGCATCAAAGTATACTTAAAGTATTGATTGTGCAGAATGGCCTTTTTCTGAAGCACACACTTTTTTTTCTAAAGCTGTAAAAATGCTAGAACCTGTAGATCTATAGCACAAATTTATCTAAATATAGCATCTTGTGTTGTGTGCAGCCTACCAGTGCGAGTACAGTATGTGCCTGTAAAAGCTTTGTTATTGTATTAATAGACATCATCTGGTTCTTTTGGGAACCTGTATGACTTCTTCCAGGAAGGAATACACAGTGTCCTTTATATACACATCAGACAATGATTTCAGAGGAGTGTTGAGACCAGTGACGAAGGTTCTGAGAAAAATAATTTGACATTTATCTACCTAAAAACTTGCAGAAGGTCAAGCTGGGTTACAATGATCTCAAAGAGGTTGAAAGGTACACAAGTCAAAGCGGTTCAAATAGGTTTTGTTTGAGCAAAAAGACAATGAGCCATGACCTAACCACTAAATATTAAGACTTTGAATAAGATTAAGATGAATACTTGTCTTGTGAACCATTATTCTTATACAGCCCCTGCATTGTTTGGATTCTCTAAGCCTTGTGAACTTATAAAAGTTGTCTTTTGAGTAGTCAAGCAGGTGTTTTGTCTGATACAGCCCAAGGACTTGGTAGGGAGGCAAAGTGGGGGATAGCACAGACAATATCTGCTAAGGGCTGTATTCTCTGTGCTAAGGATATGGAGAGTTAGATCATCCACAGCCTTCACCCTATCATTTATTGGTACATTGTGGGGTCAGAAGGTGGTAAAATCTCACTGAATACTGGCCATGATAAAGGATGTATAGGTGAATTTATTTCCTATTCTCACACCAGTTTGTTAAACTTTAGGAATGTCTTAAGGCATAAAGACCTGGATGACCTCTAATTTTCAACTGAATTGAACTGAACTGAGTTAATGCTGAATTCAAAATATGAATGTGATTGTTAATCGAGTTAAATGTCTGTGCGTATGCATAGTAACGTTTTTGCATGCTTGCTCTCATTAACAATCATACCACAAAAAACCAGAGGAAAGAGGCTGGGCTGCCACCAGCCACTCTGCCTTCTTATCAGACTGCACGCCAACAAGGAGGGGTCCAATCAGAGTCACTCTTTACCCTCATTTCCTGTTTTTCCTGCCAGGATGTCCCGTCACCTTGGTGACCCAGTGACACGCAGCCTCTTAGCAGCCTCTTAGCAGCCTCTTAGCATCCAAGTTCATCAAAGGAGTAGGCCTCAGGAAATTTGTTTAAAGTTTCTGAGAGGGAATCAGTTTATTTCCTAATGGGCACTCATTAGAACAGCAGTCATCTGCCAACTCCACAAATGCTTCAGTTTAACGTTTTCTTTTCCTTCATCTTGTTAATTGTGATTGATTTCCCACTTTTTCCTTGCTTTCTTTATGGGGGTTTTTTGTTGTTTTTTTTGGATCTAACCAACATGCTAATTGTGACTGTTTTCATTACAAATCAATTGTTATGAGAATATATTTGGCTTAGAAATCCTTATAAACAATCTTCATTTAAGCTTCTACATACTGAACTCACATTATTTCAAAGCTCCATTCATATTTTTCGGCCACAAGAAAAGAGGGGATTGTAAGTGAATACAGACAGCCAGGAATACCATAGACTTGCAACAAGTCCTGAAGCTGCCTTTTGAACAAACTTAGCTATCCCAAAGCCCCAAGCAGTCACATATGCAGTTTTACTTCTTTCTTTTTTTTCTTTTCTTTTTTTTACTTTTTTTTTAACCAAATGACAAGTTGTGAGTATATATAGCTTTGGCCAGGCCTGAGGGGATGACATGTATCAGTCAGCCAGCACCTGTTATGCTTAAAGCAAGCTAAACTTTGTTAACCAGTGCTGAAAAGGTCTTTAACCCTGTTTAGTGTGGTGGTCGCTCCTCTTAAGTTACTGGCAGTTTGGTAATCCCTAAAACCTTAGCAGGCACATGTAGGAAAATAACAAGAATTTTCCCACAACACTAAGAACTGATTCTAGTTGGAGTATTAGGTGATTAGAGGGCAGTTAGGAAAAATAAAGCAGTAAAAAAACTCCTGAGGTTCTAATCTTTAACACTCATTGGTGCAGTTTCATGATTTGTAAACCAGGTCTATTACACACGCAGCCTGAGCTCATCTGCCAAATACTACTTGATGATGTTTTTTGGTTTTTTGTTTTTTTTTTCATTTTACTTTATTTTGCACCACCAAATATAGTGTTCCATGTCTGTGGTTGTCCAAACTTTTCATTTCATCCATGCCAGAGGTCAGAATTACTACAACAAATGATACTTTTTATAGAAAGACAAGGAAAATCCTGGAAATGTTTATTTTCCATTTATCAAATTCAGGATCGCTGTTGGCCTGTAGCCTATCCCAGCTGTCATAATGTGAGAGGTGGGTGCACCCTGTTCAGGTCATCAGTCTATTGTAGGGCTCATGTTTTGTTTTGTTTTTAATAGGTTATAATGCGGTAGTTTTACTAGTCTTTCTAACTTACTGGAGAACCAATTGGTTTGTATGTAGCCCATGATATAAAATGGGTTGTGCAGTCCTGGTGCAAACCATTTTAAGCTCTAAATAAGACAGAAACAACAGAAGCAGCTAGAACCAGCTGCAATCATTCAAGGTGGGCAGATTGCTCTAAATATTGATAGTATGGATACAAACACTGGTATTGGTATCAAATTGATACTAGTGTGACAGGACTGATACTTTGTTTCTATCTTTTAAGTTCAGTATGTAGCCCACTGAATTGTTTTGAGTTATATTTTGGAAATGAAAAAACATAACTCAAACATGAACTATGAAAAATGTCTGAACCTTTTTGTGTGACTGTCACATCTATTTTTTACAGCCTATACCACAGAACAGAGGTTGACCAAATGTGCTTTAGAGACAGGCACATTTACACTCCAGGTCTCCAAAAAGCTCAGTTTAAAAAAATACATGAAAAGCTGAAAGGTGTGTTTTCTTGTGGTAATTATTGCAATTAATTATTATTAAGTAATAATTTTAATTTTAATAATTGTGGAAAGTAAAAATCACAGTGTCATAAGTATTTATTCAGAATTTGTAAATTGATCATGATTCATCCCATAAGTCATGACACACTGCTCTCCCCTACATAAGCTGCCTTTATAGGTTAAAAGTATCAGTATTTGCATCAACAATATGGGCCCCATATTTACCTGGTATCAGCTGAAGAATCTGCAGTAGCGCAAAGCACTAGCAGACAGGCTCACCCTGTAATGTTAATGTGATCCTGTCATTTATATTCAAATGATGAAGTAACTTTTAATTACTTATAAATCACTTGCCATGACTGCTGAAGTGCCGAAAATGTTACATAAATAGACAAACACAGCGGCCTGTCAGTCTGTCATCACATGTCTCTGTATGCTCTTTGTCCTATTGCTAGAATCAGGTGTGTATCATCACACTTGTCTTAGTGACTGTCTGACTAAGGTTACTGCTGATGTAGCTGCAGTGCATTGGGCTGAACTAATACTAGACTTCAGTGCCAACACTATGTGGTCATTTATGCATTTTCAGGTTTATTTAAATATATTACTAAACATGTGATTAAAGCAAATTCAAAAGTCAAAGCAAAAGGTTAGACGTGTACTCTTGCTGGAGCATTCTCCATGTGTGTGTTCCTCTGTGGGCTATGCTAAAGGTCAGGGTGAAGCTCAGGGATACATCTAGGCACACGTTCACCCTTCCGCACCCCTGTACCGATTTCCCCCTTTCATTCATAATAAGGTTAACAAGATCTGTCACCACCTCGGCCCTGCGTTTATTATGAGTGGGCTCTTTCCTGTGTCAGGTAAAAATAATCGAGAAGTTCCACATACGCTTTTAGCCACCGGGGTCCTCTGGGGTCCTAGATGGCTGACTTGTTTTTATTGCAGCTTCTCTGGGGGGAACTTGTTGGATGGAGAGGAGGACAAAAAGGAAGTGACTTTAAGTTTTAGGTTCAGAGTAGAGAATGTTGTCAACACCTCTTAAGGCAGCTCTTTAAATCTTTGAACAGCAGAAAAAAAGTATGAGGCTCTAGCAAGCTGTACACAACAAGCTAGCTAGTGGGTTATGCTAAATGCTAATTTCTAGCATACACATCAATACAAGTGGAATGAAAGTTACTCTATTAGCAGGAATGATGTTTCCATGACTGCTCCACCACTCAAACTGTTAATACTTTTCCAATCCAATTCAATCCAACTTTATTTATAAAGCACTTTAAAATAGCCAGCACAGGACCAAAGTGCTGTATAGTAAATAAGTTAAGAACAATACAATAAAACAAAACAGCAAAAAATAAAACATTATAATACATAAAAATTAAAATTAAAAAAGCCCTATTTTGAAAAAAACAACACAGAATCAACTAATAAAACCTAATAAAAATAAACTAAAAACCAACATCTCACATGGTGTCAAAGGCCAGCGTGAAGAGATGAGTTTTCAGAAGAGGCCTGTCTAATCTCTAAAGGCAGATTGTTCCACAGTTTTGGAGCTGCTACAGCAAAAGCATGATCTCCTCTAAGTTTACGCTCAGTCCTGGGTACATTCAGGAAAAGCTGATCAGCTGACCTGAGAGAGCGGGTGGGCGTATAAGGCTGTAGCAGCTCAGAGAGATAAGATGGGGCTAGGCCACGGAGGGCTTTAAAAGCAAATAAAAGAATTTTAAAAGGAATCCTAAAAGGAATGGGCAGCCAGTGAAGTGAAGCTAAAATAGGGGAAATGTGCTCAAACTTTCGAGTGCCAGTTAAAAGACGAGCTGCAGCATTTTGCACCCTCTGTAGATCAGTAATGTATGAAGCACTGACCCCTATATAAAGTGCATTACACTAAAATTACATATAAAATTACATTACATGTAAAAAATAATTCTGCAGAAAAACAGAAAATGTCCTGGTAATTTTCTGCCAGTACATTTTCTGCTTTTTTACGGAAGTTGACGGACTTTTCCATAAATGGTAAAACGGAAAACTCTGTAGATTTACAGTATATTCTCTGTACTATTTACGGACATTTCCTTCAACTATAAAATGGAAAATTCCGTTTATTCACGGTATGTTTTCTGTATCATTAACGGATATTTTCCATTAATAGAAAAACACAGTCACTTCTATTAACTTTAACCCGTTAAATGTACTTTTTTATATCCTTAACCATACATTTCTTTACAATTACAACCTTATACACCATTTGCTTGTAAATTAAAACTTTTTAAAATTATCTGTGCACAAGTAGTACAAAACAACATTGGTACATTTAATGTTAAATATTCTTTTATTGTCCTCAACTCAAAAACTATACTAAAATATAATGACAGCATAACTCACAAACATTAAAATGTGAGCATTTTTATTTTTCTTGAAATCAGTTTGTCCTCATGTAAATGTGTTCATATACATTCATGCATTCAAGTGGCTTCAAAGAGTTTTTTTCAAACAGGACACCTGACAAACAAAAATGCAACAATATTTGCACATTTAACAATATCCAGGGTACCTTTAAGCTAGAATCACTGCTGTGGTTGTTTTGGCTCAGCCAAACAGTTAAGGTGTGGTTTACATCCATGTCTGTCCACTCATGATATACAATACATATGCAGTCAGTTATGGCCAAAAACTCACCTTTGATTACTGACTTGCATTCACTTCATCAATGAATCAGAGTGAACATTTGTCCTAGATTAACACTGTAGGGTCTTTACCTTATAATATAAAGTGACTTGAGACAAGATTTGTTGACTGTTAAGTGGCTCTATATGAATAAAACTCAACAGATCTAAAGGTGTTCCTGAAATTTGGGTTTATTAGAACAGGACAGATGGATGACCCCACAGCCCTCTCAGCATAGGGCTGACAGGACTTTTCCCCATATAATAAATAAAACACAAAATATATTAAGACAGATTACTATATCAAACTTAAAGATAAAAGTGCATTTACTGGATTTATTTTATCAGCTCTTGCTTTTCAAAGACAGTGAGGAGCAAAGTACAATTAGAAGTGCTTGTTCTGATGAAGACTTTTAAACTGTAAACAGCAGCCAAGTGAATAAGGATCTGTGTCTACGAATCCTCGGCAGTGACAACACTTAAACGCCACAGTTCAAAATCCTCAGTGCAACCCTGTTCTCCACTGTGCTCAAAATGCTTTTAGCTGTTAAAGTAGAGGAGAAAAGTCTGACATGTTTCACAACCATTAAATGTTAGAGAAGCCAATGAAAAAGAGGTCACGGTTACTTCCCAAGCAAAAACCTCTGCTTGTGCTCACAGACCCTAAATCGCAACAAATAAGACAATAACAAC
>VVHJ01026907.1:0-15394 GCA_015107715.1 Tylochromis polylepis
CAAATGTACAGGCAGCAAGCCGAGGGGATACTAAAATACCCACCCCAGCCCGCCGCCTCTCACCAGGGGCAACTCCAGACTGAGAAAGAGTCCAGCCCCTCTACAGGAGACTGGTTCCAGAGCCCAAGCCATGCGTTGAGGTGAGCCCGACTATATCTAGCCGGTACCTCTCAACCTCACGCACCAACTCAGGCTCCTTCCCCACCAGAGAGGTGACATTCCATGTCCCAATTGCCAGTCTTGGTAGCCGGGGATCGGTCCGCCAGGGCCTCCGCTCCTGGCCGCCGCCCGACTCACACTGCACCCGACCCCTACGGCACTTCCTGCGGGTGGTGGGCCTGCGGGCACCGGTTCAAATACTTTAAAACAGTGTGTACAAAAAATGTTTTTATATACAGCTGTAGAAACTTGCTGGGCATCCTCATCTGTTATTGGAAAACAGAGCAGCCAGAGGATTTTTTTTTTTTTCCAAGTCAGTGTGACCTTTTTAAGTCTGTTGGATCAGAATCTTTGTTTAGTCAGAATAACATCAGTTAGACTGCACTCTTAAGTGAGTTCTTAATATTGGTTAGGATTATTTCCGGTCAGTGAGAATTAATTGGGAGGCTCGCCATTTTCAGGAACTGCTGATTTCTATTTGCTGGATTTTCACATCAATAAAGACCTGACCTGCAGTGAATCCAAAGCTAAAAAATGCTTATATAATGTCAGAATTATTAAATAAAAAACAATCATATTAATGAATAATAATAAATAATCTTAATCTGTTTTTTCCATCATACTTATAGTAAAATGTCAATCCATGAGTCAAATCTCCTCAGTTGGGTGAATATAGTAACCAAGAGGTAGTCAACATGTTGATATGTTAATGAATAATTAAAAAAATACATCAAACGTACTGCACTGTAATGAAAAACATTGGACATTTCATGAGTTGAAAGTGGGTCACCATAAAATCTGCACTACTACTGTCACTGTATTAAATCATCCTGAAACCTACAAAGTAAATGTTGACATAGAGTTAATCTATTTCATAAAATTCAAATATTCAAATTGTGTTTTTGATTGCCTCTTTGTCAGACTGCATTTCCCTTCTGACTCATATCTGGCAGGATGCTGAGAGAGAAAGCAAGTGAGAGAGAGAAGGAGAGAGCTTTGTGCATTACAATGGCTGGAGCCAAGAGCTCGAATTGATATGGCTCGGGACCACCATGGTCCTCCACCAAACTAATGGCTGCTTCAGAGGATGCTAGAGAAGAAAAGTCCATCCATCAATCCATTTTCTTAACCATTTATCCAACTAGAGTCTTGGGAGAGCTGGAGCCTATCTTGGCTGAAATTTGCTGGGAGGTGGGGTACACCCCGAACTGGTTGCCAATCCATCACAGGAGAGGAAAAGTCCTTCACCTCAAAAGAGCTTTCTGTGTCACTTTCAACTGTTCTATGGCCCAGGGATCACTATTTAACTCTTGCCACACATATTCACCTAAATTTCAACCCTCATTTAATTTGAATTATCTATTCAGTGCCAATCTGATCAAACAGATCAGTTAACTGAATTTTGCTCTTTGATGGTGACACTACAATAGACTATGAATTAAAAATAATAGGGCTACAAGAACAAAGCATACACATGTTCTTTCACCTTCAAACTTTTCCTGCTTTCTTGTTATTAACTAAGCACTGAATGCTAGCTATAAAAATACCTTGGAGTCCAAACATGTTTTGTAGGATCCTTAGAACATCCTTAGGGCATTGAGATGACCTTTGCACATTGAATATCCTATTTTAGCTTAACTACTGTACATTTAGTTGGCATCACAGATTATGAAATGCCCACCGAATGCCTTTAAATGTCAGTTTGAAGAGTATCAACTAATCACAAATCTTTGGCTTTACAATTACAAGGGAAAGACAGGTAGTACAGATGAAAAAAAGAAGAAGAATGGGGATTATGGATACAGGAAAATGCACCAAAAAGATAGACAGGATTTCAGTTTAATAGTATTCACCATTGCAACACAGTTTCAATTTTCATCGGATATTGAGAATAAATTAGTGTTTGTACTCCTTTTTTGATTTATAAAAAGACAGGATAGTATATAAATTAGTAATATATAGTATATGAAAATGACACAAGACATCAAACATATTAATAACACATCATGGCCATTCATCATGGCTAGTAAAGCTATTCAGCCTGGTGTCACTCCCAATGTGACACATAAAGAAGCATAGTTGCTATCTCTTTGCATCACATTTGAATACACTACAAGTTCCATTTAGTGTTACATCTCAATTTTTCCTGTCCAATTTTAACGGTGGGTTAAGCTTTATGCAAACTAGGCTGAGCTACTATTTTTTCCTAAACTAAATAGGTGTTTTTTCATGTAAAAACCTAATCCTAACAGTGAGAGAAATTTAAGGTAAAATGCAAAATTGGCCATTTTTGATGCCTTGGGTGTGTCAAAGGTTGCATCTTTTGATAATAATCAATATAATTATTGTAATCAGCACAACATAGCTATTGCCATGGACCTCTGGGAATTCAGTGGGCCAAATATAGAAGTTCTAAACTATGTGATTGCTTTTGCTGTTCAAGCTGTTATGGCGGCATTAAATTATGAACTCTCCCTCATAACCTCAGGTATTGCGAAGCACAGCAAAACCATGGCTGATTCAATTCACTACAAATAAAACCTGGGACAGGGTGCCCATAATCAATGGATAATTTCCACGTTACATGTCCTGTGGAGTTCTGTGGTGTCAGATGCAATCAAAAGTGTCAGAACCTGTAAAACGTCCTCTCACCTTGTGTGTATATGGGAAAGCGGGTGTGCTCAGAGGGTATGTGTGCACATGTTGCCTTGCCACTCAATAACCACACTGTCGCTCACTGCTCTTTCAACAACAAATGGTACCAACCACTGTGTTGTGAATCCAATTTTCAACACCGAGTAGGTGTCATTCTGTGCCTTATGTCAATATATCCACTTTACACACTTCATTTGCATCATTATAAGTATTTATATTGATACTAAAATACTTTTACTTCTCAGAAGGCAGAGTGTGCCACCTGTGCTATTGTGCTATGGCTTTACCAGAACATTTAACTTTGACAGAACATGCTACCTTTAAGATAACATCACATACTGCAGGTGCATTAATGAGCATTTCCAACACGCTTACAGAGTTATTTGCAAATTGCGCACATTGTCATTGCAAAGACTCTTTTATTAAAATACTGCTAGAAATTGTACATAGACTGTGCTAGTGGACAGGATTCTTTATCACGGTCAAAACCTTAACAGTAATGTCTTCTCTGAGTTTTAACATTAAAACCTCTGACAACAGAAGGATTTTTGGTTGATCATTGATGTTAACTTAGTAAGAGTGTTATATAAACATAGTACTATGTTATCTATCACTCTAAAAAACATAATGACCAATCCTAATACTAATCATCAAGAGGTGCTATATCTCTAATAGTTATGAGGTGTATCTTAGCTTAACTCTTGGAAGATATAAGAGTAAGAGAAATGATTAAATTTCTTTCCTTTTCCTGTGCTTGCTAATGGCATTACATCTCTTTGTTATGCCTTGCTGGTGGAGACAGCAGTCCCTCGGTAATTAAGTACAAATGCTAGAGAGAGAAAGAGAGCGAGGGAGGGAGAGGACGAGAAAGAGGAAGGCTCAGCTGGTTCCTTGAACATAAAAACAGGTCTAATTAACAGCGCTGGCTTCACACATGAGATTGACTCAAAGGGGAGTGAATTGCAGGCAATTACTCATACAGCAGAATATCATTTATAGACAGTTCATCTGGAAACTTCTCCCAGTTTATTAATTTTACTGCTATGATACTAGAAAATGTTAAGCATGGATGTATTGCAATTTATAAAATGATGTAACAGTGTTAGAGCAGCCGAGAATCTTCTGTTGTGAAGACAAAAGTACAAATCTGTTTCACGTACAATGTGGGCTAATTACCCCTCCTTATTTTCACTTTTAGATGAAGTTGTTCCATTTTTATAATGTGGATGTTACCTGACGAGAGGACATTGCTTCGTCATCAGGTTTGTCTGACAAAAGATGGAGAAAAAAACCAACAAAAAAACCTCTCCGCTCTCCCCGTCCCTCATTTTCTTTTCACAGTGAGACATAATAAATGGCTAGTCAGCATCCCACCAGAGAATAATATAACTCCAGCTGTTGCTTTCTGTCCATGTCTTCCATGTCGACCTCCACCCGTATTTTCCTTTTCCCCCACCTTTGTTTTTTTGGAACATGTAGTCACTGGCAGACACTCCCTACCTCATCCCACATACACACATACACCTCCCACCCTTCACTCCCATCTTAACTCTATCAGTCCCCCCTGTCTGGAACACTCTCCTTTCCCTTGTACCAACCCTTTCCCCTCTCACTCCATCGTCAGCACTCAGCATCCTCCCCCACAGAACAGAGAGAGAAGCCAACATTATTCTAGCAGAGGAGCAGGTGAGGGTTAAAAGGCGACCATGGCCTAGTCTTCCAGGAATTAAAGGGAAAGAGCTCGGGGAAGCTGGGGATAAAGACAGGGCCTGTTTAAAATTCTGACACCTCTCTGCTATAAAGTAGGATTTCTGAGCCACTTGGGGCACAGGGAGGAGGAAAAGCGACTTAAGCAGATGCAGAGGGTAAATGCAGGGCTTTGTTATTTCTGACAAGCCCACAGAATGGAAATGTCATTAACTGACTGTAAATATTCAGACTCCATCTCTTCCATTCCCACTGTCTGATGGAGGTTTTTACAATGTTATTTTGTCTTTAGGCATTTGCATAGATAATACACATTGTGCACTGAGAAGAAATTCTCTTAAACCTACATCAATAATTCAAGCATATAGGTAAAAAAAAAAAAGAAGGAAACTAAAAAAAAGACAGGAATATGTAAGCCTCCGTACATAGAATTATTCATTTGCATTAATTTTGCGTGAGGTTTCCTGAATTATGAAACTAAAAAAAGGGAACAACGTCTTCCATAGTGTAGTTGCAGTGTAGGAAAATGTACAGCTTTGTGTAGGCAACCATGTTACATTTTGCTGAAACTGCTTCATAACAATATTATTCAATTTCTCTAGAAGACTTTTTGAGTCAAGCTTTTTTTCCACTAAGCGTATAGTATTACTTTTGTAATATGTACTATTTTATTTACCTATTATGCATATGCAATGTTAAATTATTTGCTTTTAAAGATTCTATTAAAAAACCTGCAAAAAGTCAAACAACAAACCTCAAGATTCGGGGTTTAGCGATTGTAAACCCAGTGCATGTAAGATGAGACGTTACTCTGCTCTTACATGGAGTAGAGTGCATGTTTGCCTGTCTACCATAGTGTGTCCATATAATGTACAGGGAAACATCATAGTAATACAGATGTCCCCTAAGGATATATAACAAGATAGCAAGAAATACAGGAAAGAGTAAAAAAAAAAAAAGCAGCAAAGAAGTGGGACTCCCAAGTCCAAAACCAAGACAAGACTAGCCTAGGTAATGTACACAAACAAACTAGCCACAAAAGACAACCGAAGCAGATGACAACATTTGCAGCCAACACCTTCAAGGACAAATGGAATACTGCTGGCAGCCACAGAGCACCTCAGGGCAGCCAGTGAAATCACTCTACCACCAACAACATATATTTATCATTTAGCCCTTGGCAATTCAGCCCCCAGAGACATTTGGAATGCCTCATCAAATGATGCCGATGTTCCTTTTCAGTGGTTTTGTGTTGTTTGCCCAAAAGCTGCAAGGCACATTCATCTTTGGAATAAGCCAATCCCCTTTCTTCCTTTCTCCCCTTGTGGGTATGTTGAGAAGCCTGCTGATGTGGGTTATTTGTCCCCCTCATACTGAACACAAGGAGTGAGTATATTTGGGTTGATTTTGTTGCAATATATTCTACATTATTGCAAGAGATGGTTATTGGGAGACTTAAAACAAAAAAGAAAATCAATGTTTTTCTAGCCTGTTGTGTTTATTTTTTTTTACTTTGTAGACTTGTGGATTTAGAGTTAGAGATAACGCTGCACCAATCAGTAAGTGATTGCTTTGACAAGACTGAGAAATACCAGCAACTTTTTCACTAGAAGATTCTGTACAGTAATATTCAGCAGACATGAATAATCCTCTGAATTTTCCTTTATGAAAACTTATTGTGTGGATTTCCATAAAATTTTATATTCACATCCCCCAGCGAATTAATCAGTGACTTTTGTGGCTGTGACCAATGGCAGACCTAGTTTTCAGTGAAATATCCTCATAAAATGACAGAACATTTTGTACTGCTATTGACCATTCCCCTTACTATGTTTCCCCATAACCTTTGCAGTTTTGTTACTTCCAAGACTGATATTTCTGTTTTTGATGAAATAACTAATATCTAATACATGGATTGCCTTGAAACTTGTTACACACCCTCATGTTTCCTTGAAGATAACACATATATATTCAGTGGTCCCTTAACTTAAAAGGTACGATAAGGTGTCAAAAGAAAAAAAAAAGAAATTCAGAACTTAGTATTTTTTAACTAAATACAAAAATTTTCACCTGACTTTGTCCCTCTTAAATAAATACTAAGGCCTACTGCCATTTCCATCAACTCACTGCACTAATATGCTAAACCAAGGCTTTAGCCCGTAAACTAAGATGGCGAGGTTATCATTTTACCAGCTGATCAGCGTGCATTTCCATACTGATGTTAAAATGTAGTACACTGAAAATTTTGATCATTAAGTATGACTCCCAATCATGGCGTTACCTGCCTTTTATTCTATCTTGCCAAACCAGGAGAGTAAAAAATAGACAAATAAGAGTTAAAAAAAATCTTTATCTGCAGCAAGCAGACACAAAATTGTAATGAAATAGGCATGCTCATTACTCGTCCATTTAAAGTCCAAAGATATCCATTGTACATGCTGCAGTTCCCTGCAAGTAGCTCGTTATGAAGAATGGAAAGGTACTGAACATCAATAGCATGCATGACTTCTTTTATGAGCCTTGCACACAGTTAAATTGGTGACATTTGCCCTTTAATGGGCTGGCTGAAAACTCATATCCTTTCTAACTACTGAATGAGGACTTCTAATGAACACCCAACCAGCTAAGAGAGTTAGTGGCCAGTACTCAGTGAACTGAAAAACCAGGAAAGGCAATTATCGGCGCTCCCAAACAGCACTGATCGAGGATTGCTGCCCAGAGCAATGTTTTTAACCTTGATTTTAGAACCCTAGATTTACTGCAGCTGCTATGCAGCAATTTTTATTATTAATCATATAAAATTTAATTATACTCTGTTTGAGGACACACTAACAGCACTAAATTGAAATTAAAAAAAAATATACAGCCACAGAAAAATACCAACTGCAAAATAATAATTATAATGTTGATGATGATTAGAACTCCAGTTTGGGCTTATCGGTAGGTTTTAGCTTGTAATCATAGCATAAACAACTAAACCTCTAGATCAGCTAATTCTTAAACTGAAAGGTCACATAACACTAGCTTACTGACCCAGCTAAAAACTTGCTGAGGGGGAACATATACCATGTTTTATACTTCAGCATTACTTTTCATGCCTTCATTTCAAGCACAGGACTTTGCTATTGATCTATGAGCCCGAAGATTGGACGTTGCGATTAATGACCTTAGATGAAAGAAGTATTCCTCTGAGGTCCATTCCTTGAAATGCCACAGATTACCTCTCACCTTCCACCAGAGCTTTATCATGAGTGTGAGTGATGCAGGGGCAGAAGGACTGAACAAATGATGGCCCCTGAGTCGCAAGAGAGCTGTGTAAGTATAAGGTAAGGTAATTTTTGCAAAGAGCTATCCCCATCTCTCTTTTCATGTCATTTACTCATTCTCTAAATTTTCCTTCTTCATCTTTCCTCTTCTTTCTGCCTTGCATCCTCACTCCCTCTTTTTACTCACCCCATCCCATTTTGCTTGGCTCAAGTCCTCAATTATTTTCAGACTGCCAGGCAAGGCAGTGCAGGGGCACAGGGGACCATTTGGACTTAGTACATTAAAGAATTCATGATTTGAAACCACCACAGCCCACGCTGACGACTCTATGATATGACTTTTCAGTGCCTGAAGCTCCTTCCTTCTTCCCCCCTTTTCCACCAGACTGGCTTTCATTCCCCCTGACAACTGACATTGATCTATCCTTGAGTCTTTTAGCTCCAGGACTCCCATACCTTAAACTTCTAAGTCTTGACCATTAAAAGAACAGAGAAGCCAATATTTATGAATCTGTCTGCAATGATTTCCTGGTCCGTTTCTTGTGTCACCATCTGTAAATTGGCTTGTTGGTATTAGGCACATGCAGCGACAGACTTGACAGCAAACTGCTGAAAAAGAGATGAAATGTCTCAGGGTAACACGATGTAAGGGTGAAGAAGGGATAACACAAAACTGAGCAGTGTGTGCTGGACAAACAGAGTTTAACACAGTTGGAAAAGGCAAAGTAAAACAATACAGGTTATATCTGCTGACACATTAATATTTTAATTTCTTTTTTTCTTTCTAATGATATAGATTACGTTTCAATAATTAACACATAAACTAATTTTTTGGCATTTCTCAGTTTTTTTTTTCTTCTTTTTTAAATCTTACCCTCTAATAGGTTAACTTGAATGGTTTTGTATTAAGCATCCAATATCAGTGAACTCAAACAACAACAGCTTATCAAAAAGAAAAGTGGGGGGGAATTAATTTAGACAAATTCGCAAAATTGAACTTCTTAAAGTTGCGGTTTGCTTGAAGAGTGTGGCTTCCTGCAGTTTATGTATACATTAGCTAAATTAGGGTTAATTATTGCCTCCCGAAGCCAACACAAACAGTAGGTTTAACATTATGTTCAGATTGGCAACATCACAGCCAGTACCTGCTCTCTGCGGGAGAGACTTCAGATTTCACTCTCAGTGGGACGGTGGTGACTCTGCACACGTCTAATGTCATGACTCTACTTGTAGTGACTTCATTCATAAACCACAATGTGCGGAATAACACATTCAAAATATTTGTATTATCAGAGTCCCAACAATGCCACAGCTGTAAAATGTATAGTCTTTTACACACTTAGTCATTCACCCTTTACAATTTCATTCAAGCCCCACTGTGTATCCTGCTTTTAATGTTTTGTGTGTGTGTTTGAACAACCTGCTCTTCTGTGAATACATTAGAGAGCACAGTATGAGCAATGTGATGGGAACATAGTGCCATCTTCTGTCCAGACTGGTTACTGCTATTTTCTTGATTACACGGGTTCATGTCTGTGACATCTGGTCACAGGGATATAATGTGATGTTAATCTCCTGAGACCAGGTCTTTTTTTTTTTTTTACCTCAATATTCTGTTCAACCTGGTGCTTTTATTTACTTGTGTGGAATAAGAAGAACTCAGACAGACACAATCTCTGTTACGCGCACCTAGTCCAGATACTGAATGTCCTAACATGTGTTTCCAGACTGCAGGGGCATTCTTCCACTGCTTGGCTACAACATCCAATACCAAACAAGCCTTCCTCACTGTGGGCGGCATGCTGCTCACAGTGTGAGCTCCCTAATGGCTATAATGGAGGACAAGACCATTTATTATTACTGGCGGGATGAGGTATGTATACGGCTACAATTAAGGAGAAAAACATCCTGGTGCTTGTAAAGGGCAGTAATGTGACTCTGGGAGTGATGGATGCAGGAGGAATGAGTCTCACAGGCCTGTGGGAGTATCTTATTATCTGAGGCAGGTGGGGGATCCGTCATTGAGGAAAATTAGAAAAGGGAGCCAGAATGAGCGGGAAAAGAAAGACATGGGGGAGAAAGAGACTGGAAAGATAGGTATCTTGAAATTGGAGAGAAGGAAAAGGAGAGGGGCCAAGAAACAAAGTAAGAGATGTTAAAACAAGAGAAGGTAAAGCAGAGGTTTGCTCTGCTGGTCGGTTGCATAGTGACAGTAGGTAAGATAAGTGTAGCTAAACTTGCTTTGAAACAAATTCATCTGTTATTACAGATAATTGGAAATCAAATTGAAGAACTGCCCTTGATGTAATACTTTCCATTTTGAATTCACTCATTTACTATTCCACTGGGAATTAAATTATTAGTGAAGTTACTCACGATCCTTTCAAATTGCTGGTAATAATGCCCCCTTCTTGCCATATATGTGCTCTATGTGGAAAAGGGTTTCTCTCTCTCTCTCTCTCTCTCTCTCTCTCTTACTTTTTTCTATTCAAAAATCAATTTCCTTAAAGAACAGGAAATGCTATCTATAATTTACCCATGCATCCATTTGTTTATATTTTGGTATCACTGCAGATAGAAAGCCATTAATCTGTGCCTAAGAACACATTATTGTATTCATGAATAGGACAGGCACCACTATCTATGTGAATTATTACAAACACCAGGGTCCATGTTCACTACTAGCAAGCAAATCTCAATTAAACTGTCAGGTGAAAGTGAAATGCATAAAATACTGTGCTTGCAGAGTACAGCCAAATGTACTACTAACTGTAAGTGTGTTTGTTTATGCATGTGCCTGTTCACATGGTCCCCTATTTGGGATGAACAGCCATATGCATGAATTCATTCTGTGGGGCAGCAAATGCCAATGAGCTGCCTAATAGCACCATTAGGCTCTGACAAATGAAAAAACTAACTTACTCTAAAATGGAGATTCATACGTTTCAGTGCATTTGGTTTCTTAACCATCACTCCTGGGTCGATCTTACAATTATCTATGGCTGTGACATTTGAACTGCAATTGATTCAAATGGAACATTCATGCCCATGGATCACTGTTATTCAAATTGTACAACGGATGAAATTGTAGAATCTAATGTGGACTGATTTCATTATCATCGGCGCTTGGAAATGTCCAGTTGGAATCCTTAACATAATCAGGCAATCAGGGAAGGTTAACTCTACACTGTACTTAGACTTTCAAATACCAATATTTTATTAAGCTATGATTGGCTGTTTAAGATAAAATCAAACTGATAAAATAATGGGTGCACTGTTTCACAAATACTCCTACTCTTTTTAACTACATATTTTAGATATGTGGGAGTCAAATGCATTACAGAATTACTGCCAAATGTGAATTTTTGCTAAATTTAGAAGACTATCTGTGTATTCTTGAGGCTTAAATGCATGGTGGACAAATAAAGATGAGTATAAACATACTAATATGTTTATTGTATCACAGATTTTATTAATTTATAAATACAAGTCCATATTAAAATAATTGAAATATATACACAAAAATGATATTTTCCAGTTGCTTATGTAAGAAAAATGCAGTATATAATCTTAAAAAAGTCGTTTATACACAAAAAGAAAAAGACGCATGCGTTTTCTTCCTCTATCTTTTACTTATCTGGATAATCCGAAAATTCCTAAAAATGTCAATAAAATGCCATGGTCCCCTATCTCATGTACATACTCCTGACATTTCGTGAGGATGTGGTGGAAACTTTATATATACCTCTGTCTGCATGCACTGGGCTTGATTCTGTGTATGTGTATGAGTGTCGCTGTGCCCATGTGGACTTGTTAAATTGATTTTCTGGAAGATGTCCGTGATTTGCAGTGTCAGTTGTACACATTGACAGGCAGACTAGTTTAATGTAAAAATGGATAATCCCCAGCCTCATGGTGGATGCTCCATGATAAGAAATTTATTGTCATTTTAATGTGTTTTCATTGATATAATCATCTGCCAAAAGCAGGGAGGTGAAATTGAGAGAAACAGAACAGCACAGAGAAAAGCACACTGAGACAATTAGTCATAAAATAAGGCAGAGTGAACATGAGCAAGACTAAAAATCTATTTATTTATGCAGAAAGAAAAAAAACTACAACAGTCAGACAGAAGGAGCAAGTGATAGAAAGAGGCAGATGGGGAACATTAAGTCAAAGTTAAGTAACCATCGTCTGCTTCTTTATCTCACCCAGATATGGTAATCCAGTGAGCCTCTGATATGAGTTAAACAGCCTGGCTTGTGTGTTACGTGTGTGTGTGCGTGTATGTGTGTGTGCGCATATGTGTGAGCTTGAGAATAAGAGTGAGAAAAGGCCCAGTCGTGCTTTTTCATCTTGCTCCCAGTTATACCAGCTCTGCTTAGCCAATGCTGAATGAAACAGTTATAATCTCATTGTGATGGAAAAGTGAGTATAAATTACTTCTAAGGCATTCAGAAAAAACACAGCTGTGCATATGTGTGTTAACGCAATCTCGATAAACAGATATCTGCATATAAATTCACAGGATCCGTAGGCAAGGGATAAGACTTTTTCTTACTGAAGGCTTTCTGATGTGCGGTTGCAGTGCCAGTACTATTGACCATTCAAGTCTGAACAGACTCTGGTTGCATATAGGTAAACAGGTCCAAGGGAGAATGAAAAAAATAAAATAAAATAGTAATATAGTAAAAATTTTACTCACTGGTCACATGATGAGTCTCTGCAGCATTTGTAAAAAGATGCATGGAAATATCAGCCATTTGACAGCACCAAAATTAGGCCATTGGTCCCAGAAGCCAAATGCATGTTTTAGCTAGGTTTGTTGAGCCTTCAGACACAGAGGTTTAAAGCTGACTGGCTTTTTTCAGCTTGCTCAGTCACCATGGTAACTTTTTTTCCAGCATTAGGCTGATAGTGATCTAAATTCTTAGTTGAGGAGAGACTTTTTGATAGTGCAGACTTTATTTGTCTGCCAAGTAAACACACTCAACCTGAATTGTCTCACACACATTTAGCTGTTGATAGCAGTGATTTTATATGTAATGTGTACTTGATAATACATAGAAATACACCGCGGTGAACACATTTAGACGTGTTGCAAGCCTTGCATTCTTTGTTTGTTCCTGGAAATATATGGGCATTTCCAGGAATTGAAATGCCCATAAACTGTAAAAGTCAATGAATGGTTAAAAAAAGATGGAAAAAAGATGCATAAAAATGAATAGAGAATGCTTCATTTTAACATGGTAGATTGTACTGTGTGTGTGTGTGTGTACATTTAATGTATAACCAGACTTTGGTTCTATTTCTTTTGAACCTAATTTTGTTTCTGTGAATCAAATTCATTTTTTATGTGATAAGGTATCCAAGTGAATCCTCCTTGGAAGAAAAACAAAAGTCAATAAAAGCATGAAAGTTAATGAACACATGTGTAATGATGTTTAATTTTCTGTTTTTAATTGCCAACTTGAGTGTGTCCCAGGTCAGATAATAAGTGTATTAAGTGTTAATGAAAAACCTACTCTTGCAGCTATAATGTAGTGAGTGATTTCACAACCAGTCCTGTTTTATTTCCATGCACAGATTTTGAGCTTTAATTCTAGGGATTTAATAAAAGTACCGCTTTAACTATTTAGGAATTGCCTGAAGTCTAGGGCCCATGGACATCACCAATTGCTGAATTTCTTCCTTTGGATGCTCTGCTAGGCCTTTACTGCAGCCACCTTCAGTTTCTGCTTGTTTGTTAGTCTCTTTACATTTAGTTTTGTATTTAATAAAAGCATGCTCTATTGGATTAAGATCAGGTGAATGACTCGGAATTTGAAGTATCATCATAGTCATGTCATCAAAAAATACTAGTCACCAGGTTCCTTCAAAGACATAACACTACCACCTCCTCAATGCTTCACAGATAATGTGGTACTGTCATTGTCAGGGATGTCCTGTTTGTTTTTTCCTCCTCTGTGGGTTCGCCTGTGGATGAGTTTGGATGCAGATACCTTTCATCTCACCTGGTCTGCATTCCCTCATCGAGTCTGCTGTATTTAAGAGTGATGATCGTCGCCAGATCATCTTCACCCTTGCGGTGGTAGTGACTACTCTGTGATTCATAGCTCAGTAATAATAATTCTCTTTCCATTCCAGCTTGCCTTTTCCAAGCTTGGCTCCTTGATTCCACCCCATTTTTGTCTGTGGATCATCCTCAGTGCCTCCAGTGTGCTCCCCGCTGTCTCACTAGGATTCTGTAAGTTGCTTTCACTAACTGCTGTCCACCTGCCCACCCTCCACAGTATCTGGAAAAGTAAGACTGTCTAAACTCACAATACAAACCTGTCTCTGGGAAAATTCAGCTAACTCTCTCCTCTCCTCTCCGTCCTGCAGAATCCCCAGCACCTCCTTAAGTCTCCCTGGTTTTTATTAAAAGGAGTACCTGGTACCTATCAGTCTGTTCGAGAAAGTGTTCGGCTGCCAGTCTAATAAATGGTGCAAAGGACTGGTCAGCATTATCGATGATGGGCAACAATTTGGTCAGTAACCTTCTCTCGACTACAGCTTCAAAAGTGTCTAGTTTGAAGTCAATCACAGACCCAGAATTCCTAATTGTTTTATTCAGTCTATTTTTGTCACCAGCGCCATCGCTGGTCCCCCAGTAGACTACAGCAAAGTACGGTGTACTCGCCACGAGTGAGTGATAAAAAAATCTCCATCATTTTGTGGACACAATGAAAGATCCCAGCTTCCTTAAGAAATAGAGCTTGCTCATCCCCTTTTCATCCACCAGTGCTCTGTACTCCTTCACATTTGTTATACAACCAACCACTTCAGAATTTTCAGAGTATTTCACTAAATTGCATGACCCTAGGTTGTACTGAATCTGAGGCGTACAAGGTAAACATGAATGGAGATGGCACAGCCCCTTGTGAAGCACTGCTTGTGCACATCACCAAATCAGAAGAACATTGCCCAATCTGACACTGGCTTGTCAGGAAGTCAGTAATCCATAACAAGGTTGACATCTACACTGACATTTTCTGTAGCTTCTCTCTCAGTAGCAGGAGCTAGATGATGCTGAATGAGAAATCAAAAAGGTGATCTTCATTATACAGTCGTGGCCAAAAGTTTTGAGAATCACATAAATATTGGAAACTGGAAAAGTTGCTGCTTAAGTTTTTATAATAGCAATTTGCATACACTCCAGAATGTTATGAAGAGTGATCAGATGAATTGCATAGTCCTTCTTTGCCATGAAAATGAACTTAATCCCCAAAAAACCTTTCCACTGCATTTCATTGCTGTCATTAAAGAACCTGCTGAGACCATTTCAGTAATCGTCTTGTTAACTCAGGTGAGAATGCTGACGAGCACAAGGCTCATTATGTCAGGCTGATTGGGTTAGAATGGCAGACCTGACATGTTAAAAGGAGGGTGATGCTTGAAATCATTGTTCTTCCATTGTTAACCATGGTGACCTGCAAAGAAACGCGTGCAGCCATCATTGCGTTGCATAAAAATGGCTTCACAGGCAAGGATATTGTGGCTACTAAGATTGCACCTAAATTAACAATTTATAGGATCATCAAGAACTTCAAGGAAAGAGGTTCAAT
>VVHJ01026908.1:0-17737 GCA_015107715.1 Tylochromis polylepis
GCACAATAGGTCTTTATTGTTTTACCTACAAATTCTACAGTCTTATAACCAATATAAACAACAAGAGTAGATATACTAAACATGTAGGCATTAATTATATCATCATGCTGCCTGTAGTCATTCGTCACTGTGCTATACACTGCAAACAAACTTCTAACAAGAGTCTTAATTCGGTTACAAGAAACGTTAAAGTTCCATAAATGCATACCTTTGCCTAATAACAAAGACATAAATGTTTTTTTGTTTTTTTAATGCACATTATATCAGTTTGATCCCGAAAGTAGCTGTCTACGTAAGTAATGTGGGCGCTACAGCTTTAGGCAGCTGTGCGCGCTCCCGCGGACAGAAATCACTTTTTGGCACAACACCTGTACCCACAAAGGCACGGTCCTTCGTGAGACAGGTGGTGGTGCCCCCCCACCATTGTCATTTTCAAACCCCCCCGGGGCACCAGCAAATGCCGTTAATAGTAACTGAATTTAGGTGATGTATACTTTATTAATCCAGTAGGAAATTAGTCGTCTGCATTTAACCCAGTCACTCAATGAAGCAGTGGGCAGCCACCAATTCAGCGCCCGGGGAGCAGTGTCTGGAGATGGTACCTTGCTCAGGGGTACCCCTTACTGTTCTGAGATCAGTTATGATCTGCACTGTGTGCGCAAACACAAAAGGCAATAAAATGTTTCAGTGATGCATCCTAATAACAGATGAGTTTTCTCTTGCTAAACACCTTGGTCTGTGTTATGTAGAGAAGACAAGTGTGAAAAAGTTTAAATGACTCCTTTATTATGTTAGCATGGAAAGCTGTGACAATGATGAGAGGGGACAGCAGCTCTGACCATAAAACAAACTGTCTTAAAAAGTTGACCAGATGCAGGGTCAGCCAGCACTTTGTTAAACATATTGTTTTACTGACTGGTTTTTGTTATTAATACACTAATATGGCAATATACTTTTTTTTTTTTAAATCAAAATGTAGGCATGTGTTTGAGCTTATAAGCAACAGTTTTTGTCATAGATTCCTCAAATGACAGCTACTGCAAACATGCTTTAGAATATGATGCTGTACATTAAACAGAATATAAAGTATGTAAAATGAGCTCAACCTTAAACATGTACAGCAGAAACATTAATTTTACACTAGTGTGAACATTTTTCTGCAGAAAAATGATTTTTACTTTTGAGATTGTATGCACAATTTTACAATAATACAGTTTCATGTGAAGTGTTTCATTTTATTCCTTCTTTTCCTAAATGAAGGGTTTAGAAAACCATTCATTCAAAACCACTCACTGTCAGCTAATAAGCGTTTTTGGTAATAAAAATTGATATTTATGTAATTATAAAAGTAAAAAAAAATAGATAATATTTTACAATTCTTCAACCAGGAAGGAGTGCAGAAAAGTGAAGATGCCCATGTAGAAAGCAGAATTAACATCCTAATTCTTCATGAAACCCTACAAAACTGCTTTCTTTACCAGACTGTAATTCAGCTCTTTTTTTGTAAAATTGGGGGTTTGACTCATTTGGATGATAAAAATCAAATCACAGGATTTGACCCATTGCCACACAGATCATTGCTAGGGAGGTGAAGGAGCTGAAATATGTCAAATGGGATACAAGAGGACAGAAATTCTAGCTGGATTGAAGAAAGCTATCATAACTGCATTAAGTCAAAATTGAGTGGCAATAGTAGTAAACACCAAGAAGATCATGGTGGCAAATTGTGAACAATATGAAGCCACACATGCTGACAGACATTTTAAAAAAGAAACATCCATAAAGAATAAATGATGAGAACCACAACCAGAGATGTGATTGCCCGTCTAAAATCTGGCACCAAAGCAGGCAGGTTAGAGTCACAAATAGGTCTAATATCTCTGCTTTAATCACGATCAATACTTCATAAACACTTTCTCCCAAAGTATTGTAATTTAAATTACTCCTAGAAATTTTATTCACACGTTAAAAAAATTTTTAACAAGCCAGCTGTTGATCATTACCTGATCAAGGATAAACTAACTAAAGCATCGCAATTAAACAGCACCTCAAAAAACAAAAGCAAACAGGAGCACAAAGTAAAAAAAACAAAACAAAAAACCCACACAAGGGCATAAGAGTCCAAAACATAAAGAAACATTAAAGAACAAAAGGATGGCCAAATATGACCATGCAGTGCAAACTGTTTGCCAGTAACCAAGCTGCTCTCAGAGTCAAGACTCCAACCTAAACAAACATCTGGAGCCAAGTTCTTTTTTAAAAACTAACGTTAGCCTACTGCAACTACCTTGTTTTAGTTGTGGTAGATACCTGGGTTATGTGCCACTTCAGTATCTTCGATGTATTATTGCCGTGTGATTTATTACCATTACAGAAGGCTACTCACCACCAAGCTAACGTTGCTAGCTGGCGTTAGTTCATAGACTATTAGACTTTATGGATAGCATTAACAACCTGCTAGCTGCAAATAATCATGTTCAGTTCTGAAAGCAGACAAAAAGAACACATTACTGATACAGAAATTGTTTTCTGTACGAGATACTAGACTGTACATTTCTATTTAACCTGACCTTATCCCCAACTAAATAAAGTTGCAGCATTGCAGTACTGTTTTTGACCATTTCTTGATTACCGTTTTTGATGTTGCCTATATTTTTAATGTTATAACAGGGTAACTGTAAGAGTTGATGCAAATATTTCAATAGATTCTTACCTTGGGTCATCCCCACTCTTCCTCTACTGGCTCACAGCTCTTTGAACTGTACGGTTTCAAAGTGGCAGGGGAAGAGGGAACAAGCTGATATGGAGAAGGCAAGGCACCTGTCCGTTGCTGCGGCAACATGGGTGTTGAGGCAGGTGGGTCCGGGCCTGGGAAGAGTCTCAATGAGCCGATTCTTATCCCTGTGGCCAGCGGAGGAACAGCTATGTGACAGCGGGGCTGTCGAGATGAAGCCTACAAGCTGGGCAGCTGCCGCTGTGAATGAAGACGCAGGGTGGTGTGGAGAAAGTCCCTTACCAAGGGGTGTAGTGACGCCATTAACCAGGGGAAACCTGAAATGCAACTGGTGAGTCACTTCCTCCTGGTCTTCCTTTCTGGGGAGCTCCCACCACTCGCTGCATAGCAACTCCACAGTCTGGATCATTTCCTCCCAGTGCTCGTCCGAGGGGTTGAGTGTCGCTGGGTCCATCATGGTCAGGTCATTCTGTCACAGTCAGCGGAAGCAGACTCTGGAGTGTGAATAGTGGACCTAAACGGAGACATAATGTGGAACATAACCTGATTTAACAAAAGGCAAGTCGTTTAATAAGGCCGATCAAAAGGCACAAACAAAGGGCAAGAAACTGATGCAAAACTAAGCATCAACCTAAACTGGGTAAACTAAAATAGAACATGAAAAACCCTGACATGGACATGAACAAACCTGGACATGACTACACATAACCTGGAAACATGGCATGAAACAACAGACAACCTGACAATGAATGCATGACAGCAGACCACATAAATATACACAAGGGTGACGAGGGAAAGGAAACACACGGGGAACACAGCTGATACAAATGAGCATGATGCCGCAGGGGAAGCAAAACTAAACACACTGAACATGGAACACAAGCCTTTCAAAATAAAAAAGGAAACATGGAGATGTAAACTTGGACACACAAGCTTGACATGAGACAGAGAGGGAAACTTAACCACAGGGGACACGAGAAAGGGGAAACTAGACATGACGGGCTGAAGAAACATACATGGATATACATGACAGACAGGGGAGACATGAAACAGAGCACAGGGAGGAGACATGTAAACAGGAAAGGGACACATGTACATAAACACAGACACACAGAGGACAAAGACACCCTGAGACACACAAAGGGCGAGCGAGACCAATATAAGGGACATGACAGACTTGCACACTGAAGACATGACACTAACTAACATAGTGGGGAAGACAGACATGGGAGGAACCTAGACAAACAAGAACTAAATAGGGAAACAGAACTCAATATCAGCAGAACTGACTGAAGCCTAAACTATAAACACAAGAACCTAATAAAAAAATTTAAAAAAAAAAAAAAAAAAAAAAAAAAAAAAAAAAAAAAAGAAAAAAAAACCCAACAAAAAAAACAACAGCACAAATTATTTTTTGTGTATGTTTGCAAAAAGTCATTCATCATTCTTGGTATATAATTTCACTCATGCAGTGCCTGAAAGTTTGAACCACTTCTTCATTAAACTCTGGAAGAATAAACAGATATTAATTATTCAAATTGATTTGCTCAGTCATACCCTCCTCAGCAGGGTTGTCACCAGCAGGCTGAGGGTCGGTGGCAGCATCTATCAAACATGAGGGGAAAAATAAGAATGATAATAGACTAATTTTAAAAAACTAATTTAGTTCAAAGTTAAAAAATTATATTGCAATGATGGAAACAGTATCTCACAGTTAAAAAAAAAAAAAAGTAATAATTCCTGCACACATTGCTACAGCTCTCACCTGAAGCAACACAGATAACTACCAAGAAGCAGAGACCCAGGATAGCCACAGTCTTCATCTTTTCTTTCTATTTCAGCCTTCAGTTTAAGGGAAAATGACCAGAGCTGTATCACTCACTTCTCTCCGTCTTTCCTTCTCTTACACATATATATGTAAAAACACACTTGGTTTATAGATGTAGCCCTTGTGTGACATGGATATGTGATTGGTTAGGGAATCATGTATCACACACCCACACAGAAGCAGAAATACACACCTCCGCAAAAATAAAGTATATACACTTGTAAAAAAAAAAAAAAGAGAAAAAGGCATCCGCACTCACAGCGTTGCAGAATGAGGGGTCCAAAAGGTGGGTATTTGTTTTAAAGCATAGGTGAGGAGCCACAAATATACGCCACTGGAAGGATCTTTCAATCAACATTATTTTACACCTTCATTTGACCTACTTACCGGATTGTTGTTAAGAATCACAGTTTCCTTTTCCTCATCCATGCAAAATTTGCAGTCACCTCTGTTAAAATAAAAAACCCCAAACAAACAGAACAAAAGCAGACAAAAAAAGACAGAATGAAATCAGCTCTCATCACCACTGTCACTGATATCACATCACTCTACTTGATGTCCAGTTAGTGGTAGTAATATAAAACTTTTACAGCACCCACACACTTGTACATTTAGTTCAGTAAGTGCATGAGGCAGAGAAAAACCATGGCTTACTCACTAAAAAGGAAAAACCACTGTCCCACATTATGCAGCATTATTTTAATCTGAGGGCTTTCTTTTTATTGCAAACCACAGTGATTTCCTACATAAAGAAAGCAACATAGAAACAGCCATGTTTGTTTGAAGCTTTGTAGAAGGGCAATTTAAATGTGCAAAGATATTTTTATCACAACAAGTGGGCGGTTTGCCAGTTAAGCAGAGGAAAGCTGTATGATGTCGAGTGGAACATGTCATTTGATTTTTAATTAAAACACGATTTCCCACAAGCAAAGTGCCTAATACTCTCATGCCACTCCTAAAATGTAATCCTTTTGTGGGCTAAACATCAAACATCTTTTGTTTTAAGCAGATACTGCAGGATTACCTGTGGTTTAGCAGCTTCTCTCTTGATGTCATACAGTATTAGCAGGGTGGTCAGAACATTCACACTGTTGGGGGGATCCTCCTATGCCAGGGTTATGGTTGCGTATTGGTGCTAACGTAGCTTTGCAGAGCAGATCTACATGCTGTAGCGCTGTATGATCACCAGGGGGCAGTGTGAAAAACATGTGGCACAACCTGTAATTGGTAAAAATCAAGTGAAAAAGTGTTAAAAACAATGAACTGCTGCAGCCATTGTCTGTGTTTCTCACACTAACTTAAACAATAAATATTGTGAAACCACAATGAGGTTTTGCTTAGCACCTGCTGGGTACCATGACTGGAATCACTGACAACCTACACAGATGTTAGGATTATTGCATGCAAGCACTTGGCATTGTTTGCTTACCAAAATTATGTGCTCTGCAAAACAAGTACGGAACCAAAAATCCTACATCAAATTAGCCTTCAGCTGCAACACAGGCAAACAGAGCCCTCTTTCACTGGTCTCAGCTGTGCTGGCTAGTTATCTGCTGACTGTCTTCAGCTGTTGGTGTTCCTTACTAAATGGTTCACTACCCAGAACCTTCTGGGAAGTTGTACCTGGAAAACTTTTTTAGTTTTCATCCATTCTCTTGCAAACTGTTTACCACAGGCTAACTTCAACGAGTCACAGGGTTGGCACCAGACCAGGTGATCTGGACAGGCAAACAGCTTTGACATGGGGCATTTTAGTCAAGTCACTTTGCTATTACATAAATTTGAAAAAAAAAAAAGTGTTTCCACTAACACTTGCAATGCCTGATTACAAACATGCACACATAGTACACTCATAGAGACCACAGTTACAAAAGTGGACCACATGTCTTAGGAGCTAGAGAAAAAGAGGAGAGACTTTTGTCTGGGTGCAGAAGTTGATCACTGAACTCACCACACACTAGGACAGCTAATTGTGAGTGCACAATATCTTTAACATTTCCATTCCCATTTGTTTTGCAGTTTTTGAGCAGGGTCACTACTCAAATAGCACAACTAGCTGCACAAGCTGATGAATAACATGTTTTTAGTTTCAAGGAAGCATGAGGGATACTTCCTAAATCTGACTTGCATAGGCCCATCCACTCAGTGTCCTCCTCAGTCATACCCCTTACCACAACTGCTGCAAAAATTAACATAGTTAACTGAATTTGACTGAAAAATTAAGCTGAGCTTGCACTTCAGTAACTTATCAGCGATGTGGGTGTTTTTCATTAGCAAACTGTATGAATGAATGTAACTAATAGTTTAGGTATATTTGCAGAATTCAGCTGAGGGGGTACTGGGACTTTATTGGGTGGGCCTGGACCCCCGAAGTCTGTCCTTAACGCCAACACTGAAGAGACGTGTGACAGAAAGCATGCTAGATTGCCAAAGGGGCACTCAGAGAAGCTTAGAAAGCTAGCAAGCAGTCAGATAGCTATGTAGTTAGCATGTGTTTAGATAATTCTTGCCATCTAAAGACACTTACAGCTTTTAGAAAATACTGGGTAAGAGTGGTGATAAACTGTCTACACAGTAGGTGTGATATTGTGTCCTATAATTCGTCACAGAATAATGATTGGCTCAAAGCATCTTTGGTTTGGCTCCAACGTGAAATCCAAGATGGGTTCTTGATTGTGATCAAGAACCCATCTTGACTGTAGGGTCTTGACCTCACAATATAAGTGCTATATAAATAAAATTGAATTGTATAGAATCTTGTGAGGATCCAGCTGCCTCACTAGATAGTGACTAAACATCCTTTGCAACCAATGGCAATGGCAGCTGTTATCCATCTGTGAACTAGAGCCTTGTTGATCAAATCTTGGTATTTGGCTTTCTTCAGGGGGTGAGAGATAACTAACCCGTCCTCCCAGGTCATTTCAAGCTCAGTTATTAAGATGTTTTTGTGCTTCTGGACCGTAGGATCAAGTTTAATCAGAGAAAGGTCGCAGAGGTCTTTATCTCTTCCTCAGGTCAACTTGCATTTTTCCAGTTACAAATTTAGAAAGACCTACGGCTTTGATCTGTTGTTTCTTGGCTTTGACCCTCTGTAGGCTGTCTGTGTCCACTTGCACATTTTTGTGCTGTAACAGCTGTTTTAAGAGATCCAGTCGTGGTACCCTGGATTTCCTCCAAGGTTAGCGATCACATGGTAGTTTAATGGTGTACTCGAAATCATAATGTCAATGCTCTACTGAATACTGTCCCAGTAACACAAACATATCATTTTTATTTCCAAAGCTGAGCCTTTCAATTTCACTTTGTGACATGGATGCCCTGTGTTGCCATTTCTAACTAGAGATTTTGATTCTGGACGGTCCGGACAGTAGTACAGCATATGGGTTGTAATTTCACAGTCTGGGTCAATGCTGGTGCCTTTTTTCTCGTTTCAGCGACAGACTACAAGGGTTTACCCTCAGGACAATTTTAATTATACACTTTTGTAGCCATGTGGCAGCACAGACAGACAAACATCCAGTATAACTGTCATTTTACGTCTACAGCATTTTGACATCTGCCATGTGCTGAGCTGTCCTTGTCTCTGTCTGCAAATGTGCAGTACATTCCTCTTAAGACTGCAGGAGACCAGACACTGTGCATGTTGAAATCAGCAGGGCTTGTGTACTTGCTCATAATGTAACACCTCAACAAGTCAGTTGTGTAATACATTCAGTCAGGTTCTTTAGAGTTTTTTAGATACTTGTACTTGATTTCTTCCCATTTGACTGAACTGTATACTTGTGCTCCACTACATTACTGTACTTTGTTTGTAGAAGAACTCACCAGATTAACATTTTACCTCTAAACCATCTAATAAATACTAGAATAACCAAGTGATTTCCAGTATTAATAGATTGTTTGTGTCAAACTGGGCTTCTTACATTCATCAGTATTCTGATTCTTGACATGTGTCTCACATGTACGGGCTGTTAATAGTTTCACCAGAGAGACATTTATTCTCTAAACCTCTAAGAAAGTTTCATTTACTTTAATATTTCCATGTAAACGAAGAAAGAACATCCAATATATAACAAAAAAGCATAAAATTCTATAAAGGACAGACATTTGTGTAGAAGGACTTTCACTGATTGTCTTACTGTCCCTTATATGCAGCATCCTGGCCACTAAGCTGTCAACCAATTAACGTCCCTAATGCTTCTTAAGCAGTCCCAAACATTACATATAACATCTGGCATATACTGAAAAACATTGAGAATCCCAAAAGTTTTGAAACTCATGTGGCAAGCAAATTGCAAAAACAGGATTAAGAAGAAAACCCATTAAAAGTCATTTTATTTGTTTACTGACAGCATAAGTAAGTGGAGATTGTAAGAAATGGTTAGTGGAAAGTGAGTCAAACATTTCACTCGAGCATGTCCCCTAAAGCTCATAAATGCTGGGATCACGCAGTAATACTTGATAAAAGTGATCCTGAGATTACACAAGAAACAGGCTGTAAATTTCTACATGAGTATAATGATGGGCTGCTGTGCGATTTTGAGCCACACTGTCTGGATGTTCTGGTGTTTATATATAAAAAAACAGTCTTCTTGCCAAAAGAGCCCACAAAAACAATTATATAAATTATCCAAAAACTGATGATATGTGGACTAAAGGACCAGATGATAATGAGACTTTTGCATGTGAGGTCTGGTTTAGTATCGGCGAGTCACAGCAGGCCGCCGTGGTTGACTTCTAGCGCCAAAGTATTTGTTGTAGGCCTGCTGTGCGCCGTGGCGATAGGCATAGAAACGGCAGGGAGAGTAGTCCTCGCAGATCTCTGCGCGTCTTTCTGCTGGAGACTTGAATGTCCTGGGAAAAAACAAGAAGGTTTTCAAGATGAAGAAAAGGAGAAGAAGTGTAAACAGAAATGAATTTAAAAAAAAAAGATTGGCTTTTGAGGTTTTGTTGCTTTTCTGATTGATTCTCTTTTATCCTGCACTGCAGGCTCTGTGTGTGTGTCCGTGGATGCTTGAAGCACATGTAGATGTTTAATGGTCCAATTAGGCTTTGTCTTAATGAGTCACAGTGCTGTGTATGTATGGCAAGCATGCATTTTCTGTGGGTTTGTGGTTTTAAACATGTATGAGATAAAGTGCTCTGCATTGCATGCCTGCCTGTGGTTTTAGGTTTTACCTCCTGAAGTTGGAACTGCCGAAGCCATTCCCTCTGGATGGGATGTATACGTTGCCTGTCTGTGGTGGGATGAATGAGTTGGCTCGGTTTGGAGGCACAAACAAATCTGGAACCACAAAACTTTACTAGTGGGAAAATTTTATTTCAATCAGCATCTGGCATGCCAGTCATGCAGCGGATCAGGTGAAACAAGGGCTGAAGGCATGTCAGTGAAGAGTAAAATGAGGATTAAACACATTATGTTTGTTAGAATTGCATGCATGTTTTTCCAGAACCGAGAAACAACATTTTAATCACCTTCAATGGATTCTGTGCTTTCATGAGACTCTACGGGAAAAACATGGAATCAGGTTAATCATAAATGATGAATGTCTGTTTAAATTTTGTTATATTGCAGGTTATGAATAAATAATGGCTGCCGAGCGATAGCAAAGTGAGGACGTCTGGGAGGATCTATACCATAGCAGACGCAGAGAGAGACTGCAGCACAGAGTGCCAGAAGACGAAGAAGGCTCCTCATCCTGGGGCTTGTTTATCTGCCTGACTGCTGGAAAAAGAGGAGACAAGTATTTTTGGTAAGTCGCGGTAGCACTGAAGTGAGAGTTAGATAGGGAGTAGGGAAAAAATAGAAAAAAATGAGACAAAATGGGGCAAAGGGAAGGGGGTGAAATACGGGTTTTGCATTTTGAATCTGTGGGTAAACAGACGAGAACCCCAAGCTGGGGTAGAAAGTGGCAACATTTCTGTGGTTTTTGTGCAGATAACCAATATATGAAAAACCAATTTTAAAAAAAAGTCTCTGTGCATTCTGGCACAGTGCTGCAGATTTTAATTTTTTTAATGGAACAAACACAAAACCAAAGATATGAGTCAAAAAGTCTTTTCACTGTGCTGGCCTTAAGTTGAGGCCAATCTGCACCACGCAATGAAACCTTGGGTTGCAAGGAAGAACCGTAAGAGAATAGCTGTGGCCGAGAGGAGCTGCATAACAGCCAGCAAATGAACAGACTGGAATTATGAAGCTGAGGGTGGCTCGGGGTGTGCATTTGCACCGCACGTGTCTTCACTTAAACACTCAACGTGTAAGTGTAAGTGACCTGAGGTAAGGTGAGTGCCACCTGTATAAACAGCAGTGCCAGATGTCCGCAGAAAAGCTTTCATCCCAACGTTCTGTTTGTGGGATTTGGATGGAATGCTTGTTTCGGCAGCACTCTTTTTCACCATCAATAGCAGCTTTCATTATACATTCAGAAGCACACACACACACTGACACATGATCCCCTCAGGCATATTTGTCTGCAGTGTAAGCCAGACCCACAGTGGGCGCAGGAACAGCAAGCCTGGGGCCTATAGTTCAAAAAGCAACGTCCAAAGACTGGCAAAGATAGCTAAATGAGTGTGTGTGTGTGTGTGTGTGTGTGTGTGTGTGTGTGTGTGTGTGTGTGTGTGTGTGTGAGAGGCGGATAGGCACAGAAACAATAAATTTACATGCAGCCACTGCTACTAACCTCCACTTACACACACTTTCTTTTTTTCCCCCACCTGTGCAGGTTGTTAAAATAGCAGCGTGAGACCAGATTTGATGACAGGCCCTCCTGAGTACTCAGACACAAAGTTTGAGACATCCAGATCTGCACCTGTTCTTTATTTTATTTTTTTCAACCGTTTCAACTTCTGCATCCCACAAAAATTTGATGTTTTTAAGCATTTTTCCACAAGCTGAAAGCTCTTTAGACTTTTCTTGAAGCTTCCCTCTAGTTAGAGAAACTGATCTATGTTGTCCTATAGATCTGCCTTATAGATGGGAGACTAAAAGGTTAAAGTCTTAGCTACAAAGCAGGTAGCAGATTACCTCTGTGAAGAAACTTTGCCTGCGGTGGGATAACGGAGGTCAGTCAGAGTGTAGCAGGAGTGTGGAGTTCTTAAGTTTTACTTTTAATCCACTACATTCTTTGTTAGGAGAGGGGGGGAAAATAAACCTATTTGAATGAAATTTGTTAGAGCCGCCGGTAGGCCCACAGATTGTTTTGAATAATCCCAGCTGCTGAACAGTCCTGACTCTTCGCTAAACAAGCCACCCATTGTCTCTGTTGCACCTGACAAATTTTTCAGGCACAGATGCTGTTTACGATAACAAATTCATAGTAACATTTGAAACAAGCAGGCCTCTCATTTTTCAGCGTACAGTCATCAGTTCAGTTAATTGCATGCTTCAGTATGAGCAACAACCTGACTGTATTTCTGTTTGAAATAGTCGCAGATACAGTCACTTTAAGTTGCTCCCTTATTCACAAGGGGTCCCCATAGAAGGTAGCTCTGCATGTTTGATTTGGCAGATTTGTGTCTCCTCTCATCTTTTACTTATTCGCAGATCTTTAAACCACTGCACTATGCAGCCACCCAACACCCACATTTCATGGAAGGTTAAATGTCCAATGTGTAAAATATCACTGCTAGATGTCAACAAATTACAGACTGCAGTCATTCTGTTTTCTTAGCCCTCCCAATTCCCAAAGTGTATAATCCTAGCTATGGTGACCTCTGTAGGACTAACAACTGTAGGACTAACAACTCTGGCAACTGTTCCTCTGTGGTAAGTGTAAACTGTCAGTCTACCGTTTACCTCATCTGTCAATATGTGTCCACATCTATTTAATCTGAAGGAGGCCTTAAAACTTTGTGAAAGGAGTCTACGCTGATGAGTCAGTGAAGCTCACTTGATACCAATGACAACGATAATGAAGTAAAGTTAGCTGTTAGCTACTGTTAGCCAGTGTTAGTTTTTGTTAGCGTCTGTTAGCCGGTGTTAGCTTTTTTTAGCGTCTGTTAGCCGGTGTTAGCTTTTGTTAGTTTCTGTTAGCCAGCGTTAGTAAAACTTTCTTTGACGTGGATCTAACTTTGTTGGTTCCGTACTGAGAACATAGAGGTACAAACCTTCATTTTTGGATGGCGTCTGAAGGTGCAGATATGAATTATAATTTTCCTCCAGGACACGTGAATGCGTACAAGCTCTTTTTTCCACTGCTTTTGGCCTACCACATATGTGGCTGGTCTCTAGCCACATACTTAAAACGTTATTAGGTGGAACAGCAATGTCCATCTCAACAACTGTATTCAAACTGCTTCCACAAATCGATGCCCACGCCTGTGTATTTTTAAGGGATTCATTCTAAGTTTATGAGAATGCCTGAGTTTGTTGGAAGAACTGCAGACTAATAAACATATAGTTATAAGTTCAGCATTCTTTTTTCCATTAAATAAACTTATGAAATAAAAATAACTGGCAAAACCAAACTTACTAGATAAATGAACACAACACCATACATCAGTGATAAATGGCAGATACAATCCTAGTTTGGCTTGTGTCCCATCTAGTAACACGGAGGAGGCTGGGTTTATGTTGGGATCTGCAGCAGGCCTCCAGGTGGATGATTTAGGTGTTTTCATTTCGCTTTTTGGGGAGCTGTGACTTCGTCTTACTTCACATACACCCTACTGGGACAGCTCCTGATTACTAACCAATGACTGGTGAAATAACATGAAATTCCATTGAATAAATCAAGCAAACAGGTACGAAACAAGGTTACATCTACAAGCTGAAGACATTTTCAGTCTTAGCAAAGGCTTTTTGCTCTGCTGAATTCATGCTGCAAACTGCATTTTTCAGATGCAGTTTATTTCCAATGTTCTTCACTTTCACTTTGACAAATATTGCCAGCCCTGCTTTTCTACGGAGAAAAACCTCAGCTGACAAAACCTTTATACTAAAATGTTGTCTTGGGTTGTGAACATTATGTTCTGTCAACAAACTTACCTAAAATAAATCACTCCTCCACCGTATGAATATTTCCAGAAATTAATGCCAGAAATAGAAAAAAGGAACTAGGAAAAGAAGTGGAGAAAAGTTTAAAAAAATAAAATAGTGTGATGTCATACTACACAGGAGAAACAGCAACAAGCTAGACAGCAGAGTGAAAGAAATAATAAAATAGGGAGTGAGAGTAACAGTAAACAGTCGAAAGATCGATGAACGACTGACGTGACTCAGCTCTCGTTGCCGGCCAGCATTTCCATGACTGGCGAGCAGCCTGCTTGACGAAGACAAACGACCGGGCAATGAAGGAAAATGAGGATTTTATCACCCATTTCCCTTTCGCACCGTTGCCGGCCCACGCTCCCCAGATTGCTTGTGTGTGCATGTGTGAGTGTTTTTGCACTGGGAAGTTAACCAAATGTGCATCCCGCTTTCCTGACAGGCTGGCTTATGCTCATACGCTGGCCCAGGGGTGCAGTTTAGAGAAATCACTCACACAGTTGGAGACTTGTGGAGAAATGCCCAAGGTCTGGAACATCTATACGTTACCTGGGATCGTTGTGTGCTTGTGTGTGTGAATGCATGCATGTGTGTGTATGCAAGAGTGTTTTTAAAAGGACATTTATCTCATCCTCAGATATAATTACACTGCCCCAGGTGGAGGGGGGGTATCAAGCCCTCACTCCACCTTTCTCCATTCCTGTCATCCATCTTCTTCACCCTCCCTTTTTTCTCCTTTACCTTCTATTTCTTTTCCAAACCAGGAAAGCCAATCTGACTCGGCCATCTTCGTAAGTCATTACGGGATTAATTTATTCCCAGATTATGGATCTCTTCCTCGGAGTCCAGGGAGGGCACTCCCATTCTTCGCTTCCCCACGCACAGCTCACTCTAGCTGGTGTAATCAACCAGCACACCTTCTTCCTGCACCTGCAGCGCCACCTCAGGGGAAATCACTTCTCATTTCTCTTCACTTTATCCAAAATATTAATCTTCCCCAAATCTACTCAAAAACACAGAATTAAATATATAAACTACTTTTTTTTCATTCAGAAGATGGGTTATTACACTAGAAGGAAGGTTATGAAAAATGTCGGCTATTCTTGTTTTAATCTTTGCTGTGCAAAGTAATAGCTGCGGCTGCTGGGGCTGATGAACAAATGAGTGCTTTTGTGATGATAATAACAGCGTTCCCGCAGACCTGACAGGAATCCGCAGCCTGGGGGGAGAAATGTAATATCATCACTTCCTGTTTGTGAATCCCTCGCTGCCACGGGCTGTCGGGTAATGACACCTGCCAACAAGCCCACGACTCTCACTTACTCTCAGGGCGAGATTAACAGCTGAAAGCAAAACAGTTTGTTCTGAAGTGAGAAGCAGATTGAAGATGGTTTTGGAGGGTTTGTAACGCTACTCACCTCAACTCACCCTCAGTTTATCATCCAACAAATACGCCTCTCAAACCTCATCCAGTCCTCTCAAAGACCTAGACGGCACAACTGTGTTCTGTACGCCGATAAATGTTACATCTGGGGCTAGACCTATGATTTGGTGAGGAGGGGAGGCCCTGAAATTATTTATTTGTTATGTCACATGATGTGTTTGTTGATGAAATAGTTCCACCAGGCCACCAGGCACCATTTTATGAGCGTGAGATTCAGAGAAATCGCATTCAGTACGCCTTTTTTTTTTTTGTTCTCCACTGACTTCACGACTATGCAGCTGTCTTCAGCCTCGCTCGGGGGCATAATAACCATGTGTTGGTGCCACGCGCACGTGCCTGTGCACCCCACATACACACAGTGTCATCTTCAGCCTCGCAAGTTAGTATTTTTTTTTTCCTAAACTGGGCCATGTGGCAGCCTTCTGTTCTTAAGAAGCCACACATATTTTGGTGCAAGCTGGGCATTTATCAAGCATAATGTGATTGTGCTGATGTGCCCTCGCGCTCTGTGGTGGCCGGTCAGGGTGGGCCACATGGTTTGGGGTCAGCCCCTCGCCTGGGTCATGTTTTTACTTACATCAATGGTGGTTTTTGTTCAGATTTTGTACATCGGGGGACGCCTGAAGAGCCTCAGTGGCTCTCTTTCTTTCTTTTCTTTCTCTCTTTTAATGCTCATTTTTATGCTGCTGACTGTCATAGAGAAGGCAATAGAAACTCTCACAATGGTAGCATGCCAGCTGTTAATCCAGTAAGTTTTCAAACCATACCCATCTTTGAAAAAATATCATGTGTTTGCACACCTGATAAAGAAAGCCCATCGCAAACTTGGAGATTACTGGAATGGAGGGTTAAAAAAGTGCCCTTTAGTTGGGTGTGGTTGACCTTTATTTTGATCTCGATCACATCCCTGTAAGGTTTCTGTATCTGTCCACATACAGACAGTTATATAAAAACCTGCCAAAGCACTTTTTGTGATCTTTCGTGGCAGTTTATGTAACAGCAGGCATCAGCACAGAAAAAAAAAAAAATACAAGCTACACTGTTGAAGGTGTTAATTTGGAACAATGTCAGTTTAAAGTGATGGTGTGTAGAACTGTTTTGTGAGTGCAGCACATTTTAAATTATTTGTAGCAGCCAGCATCGCCGCTTGCCACGATGTCTTTTTTTTAATGCTACTGGGAGGCATCAAAGTCAGATTTTTTTTCCTAGAAATAATGGCTTATGTGCTATCTGGGCTCATTCCAAAAAACAGCACCAAAAAAAAAAAGCAGAGAGAAATTTTCTCTTTTGTCTGTAACAAAATTGCAAAACATAAAGTGGCATTGTCCCCTTGGGGCAGGTGAACAGCTTTGACATTACCTTATAAGGTTGATCAAGCTAAAATTTCAGCTTATTATTGTGCTGTGTTTTATTTACAAATTTAGGGAGCAACATTATCCTTCACTGGGATTTTTATAGCTCTTGAGCAGTTTCCTTAACCCTCTGAGGTAAATACGGAAGTATTTTCCTGCTAAATGCTCCACTTTTATTCACCTGTTTTTTGTTTGGGGTTTTGTTGTTGTTGTTGTTGTTGTTGTTGTTTTGGGGGTTTTGTGCCTGGTAGGTATAGCATACAAAGGATTTTAAAAGCTTTATTCAGTGAAAAGAATTGGCTGCCAAATTTGGAAACGATGCTAATTACCACAATGACCCTGAATCAAAAACTTCAAGCTTCATCATAAAACACCCTGAGCCGAGAGAGCTGACGGGAACTGTAGGATCTGCTGATAATTCTCAGTGGATTTGTCACCTCGTGAGACCCCATCTCAAAATATTGATTACAGTAGCTTTCATTAGCATAAGCAGGTGCATAAAAATGTACCACATTGTTTCCTTTCCTGATAACATCACCAAAGCAGTAAAAACAGGTGACCTTTTATTAGGCCTAAACTTAGCATGTTGCTTTTCCTGCCACAAACTGCTGACAGCTCACAGCACATCCCCAGGTCCTTGTTTTAGCCCCTTCAGACCCATTCCACCTACCGTTAATTTTCCTCCCTCCTCTGTTATCCACATATTGTAGTATGTTCCTCCCTTGCCAGTCTTTATCATTTTCCCTCTTCACTATCTTCAACCTGGCAATTTCCTTGCATCCACGCCCCCTCTACCCTCTCCTCATCATTCTCTATCTCTCTTTTAACTTTTCCCCCCCTCTCTTTATCCCCTTCTCCATCCATTCCCTCTCCTACAGGGAGCCTCCTGCAAGCCCATCTCCAGAGTAAATGCTCATTCTGACCAAGTGTTACGACTCTGTTAACCACAAATGTCTCTTGAGTGACAGCCTGAAAGAGGAGAAAATGCCAGTCAGATTGCTGTTTAAGATAGGCCACGGGAGACAGACAGCCAATCTCTGCTGACTGAGAGTTTAAATATTCCACCTAGATTTAGCACTGGTGACAGCCCCGTGAGACGAGCGGCTACCCTCAACTTCAGTAACAATTTCCTGCCACAGAGATGACTCCAGTGAGGAGCACCGAGAGGTTGTTCAGCTCCTTGTATGTATGGAAAAGAGGGAGGGAGAGAGTGAGGATGCAGGGTCCTAAGGGAGAAATATGAAGCTTTATTTTTTTATCCCGTGTCTGTGGATTGTTGTGAAGCCGGTTTACCCACAGAAAATAGATAATATATCCCTCCATCCTTCTCTTGCTCTCTCTCCTCTCTTTTATCCCATCCCCCTCTGCCGCCCTCTGCTTTCCTTTG
>VVHJ01026912.1:0-13713 GCA_015107715.1 Tylochromis polylepis
GGCTTATGGCAGTTGTTGTTAATAACAGCTGCAAAATAATCACATTTCTGGTTCTTAACAGTTTTCTGATATTGACACCAGCTATTTTTTAAGATATCATAAGACACTTGTAGTTTGTCTTTTTTCCATTTACGTTCAGCTTTTCTGCACTCTCTTCGAGCAGCCCGAGTGATGTCATTCAGCCACGACTTCGATTTAGGCCGCCTGACCTTCAGGGGAGCAACAGTATCCAGAATGTTTTGACGAGTGGAGATAAATTCAGCAGTCAGCTCCTCAGTGTCAGCACAGGCTGAGAGCTCTGAATCAAAATTAAAGGCAACAGAAAACTGAGCGGCACTTGATGGTTTAAATATGCGAGAAGCAATAGGAGGACCACGGGTAGCGATATGACAAGGAAAAGAAGTTTCAAACAAGATGGACATATGATCAGAAAAGACAGCATCATAGCTTTTAAGGTTATAAACAGGTAAACCATGTGACAAAACCAGATCCAGAGTGTGTTCATGTTTATGTGTGGGACCAGTGACAGACTGCAAAACATTAAAAGCATCAAGTAGGTTTAAAAAGTCCTTTGCCAGCGGTTTAGTAGGACAATACACATGAATATTAATATCACCAAGGATTAAAACCTTGTCATACTTTTGCATTATTTCAGCCAAGAACTCAGAGAAGTCATTGATAAAAATCCTGTTGTATTTGGGTGGACGGTAAGCCACTGCACAGAGAACAGGATGACTGCTACCAAGCTCAAACATAGTCTAATGGAGTGCAAAAAAAAAAAAAGATCTGTCCTGAGTAAATGATCGGAAAAATTATTTTAAAATGCATCTTATACACGCCTGGATGGTTTTTATTATTAGCAGTATTTCTGTGTGTGTGCGTGTGTGTAACCTCATATTGTCATTGTGGACTCACAGACGTCAGCACAGATCAGCTGCTCACTCTCCTCCAGATGGTCAGTGAACCTCAGCCTCCTCAGAAAAAAGAGGAGGAGGATCCATTCACTGTGTCACACAAGGTGCCAGTTCACTTTAACAGATTGACCGGTGCACTGATGCAGTCACAGAGGAGGATGAGGAAAGCCTTTAAATCCCACCCGGGCCCACTGCAGACCGAGCTGAGGCCACACGCATGTGTCCCTCCAGATCCTCGTCCTGCAGCCTCGTCTCATCGCTGATATTTGCAAACAGATGCGAAGAAGGCAGGCCGCCTTGCTTTTTTTGATTAATCAAGCTTTAACAAGTCAAGTTGACTGGATGCGAATGTAACATTTAGCATGTGAAAAGAGGAGGCCTGGTTTTGATTAGGCCTAAGCTGATAAATGGCAGATTCAAACAGGCCCCCCTGCCATTGGAGAGAAACCCCAGAGGTCCAGAGGTTTAAGTCCAGACTGATATCAACTCTGTTGCTTCTCTTTCTTCTCCACACCAATGAATAGATCCATTATTCAGTAGACTCATTCACATCTCCTAAATTGAAGTGGCAGCAGCTTAAAAGCCCCGTTTTATACCCCCCCTCTCTTTTTTATGGAGTCACTCTCCCTAACAAATTTGCCAGCTGAAATATTCATGGATGCGATTTCTCTCAGCTTGTGCCCCTCTTGTAATCATCGCTTTTACATTTGGGATTTTTGCACTGAATCAGGGAAATAAGCTCATGTTTTTCTCCTAATAGAGTATTTTTAAGAGGAGTCTTTACATGAAAGTGACGTAAAAACATCACTTAAAACAATACAGAATTGAATTTAGCACATACTGTTTCTGTACTTTGCTTTTTTTGCATGCAATAAGGACTGCAATGTAATCTGTTAGCATACTCTTCCCCCTTCTGTTTTCCTTTGGGTAGCTTTACAGTGTTATAATCATGATTCGCACTCACAAGCTACAACTTTCTCTTTTGAAAATCGACTCATATAAAATAATGTATTTTTTTGTACATCTTGTAAATAAATTCCAGGTTGATATACTTGGTATCTTGGGAAACTTGTAAATCTACAGTTTAATTAATGCCCCGTTTAAAAAAAATTTGAAAACTCTTCTAGAAAATAATGTCTAGAAGATGAGCCTCGTATCAAGATGTGGATAAAAAGAAGACCATTCATATGCCAGAAGTTATTTTGACCAGCCACCAATTCCATATGGTGATCAAACCCCTGGAACCTTTACCCCAAATGTGCCAAAAATGCACGGCAAGTTATCAGAAAAGACTTGTTGCCACACCAATGCACGTCAAGGGTCTGTAACTCAAAAAAACTGAAGGTAAAATTTTGTCTGGGCTTCATTAAATAAACTAAAATCAATATATAAAAACAGCTGAGCCTCTGAAAAGCTTTCCCATTATATCCGCGTAGTTCCACTCTAGAGCTTGTAGGGAAACCTGCCTCCCAGTAGACCCACATGTGGACAAACCGCTGTCAGTACAGGGAAGCAGGTGGGGGGATCGATAAATATCGATAGTATTGATACCAAGGCTCATATCGGTATTGGATCGATACTAGACCGATAGGGTCGATACTTTGTTTCTATCTAAGTTGAGTATGTAGCCCACTGAATTTAGTTAAAGCAATTAATTTTTTTAAATGAAGAAATAGAGCAGAAGTTGACCCAAAGTGCTTTAGAGACAGACATATTTACATTCCAGGTCTCCAAAAGACCCGCTTTCAAAATACATGAAAGCTGAAAGGTGTGTTTTACTGTGTTTACTAACTATTGTTGAAAGCAAAGATTACAGTTATTTAATGATCATAATTTGCAAACTGATAATGATTCATCTCATAAATCATGAGACACTGCTCTCCTCTACATAACACTTGATGTGCACTGTCTGTATTTTTGTTTTAATGAGAAAACAAACCAATTAAAACAGGAAAAATCAATTTCATAAATTCAGTCTTGTCATCCAAACCTGTTATATAAAGAAAATGAGATGATTTTGGGGATGTCACATTGGAGATACCCACACAGTTAAAAATGATGAACTGTTTATAAACATGTAAAGTTGGATTTGACATGCTTTTGATCTTTGAACACGTCTGGAAACAGTGGGAAGCCTCCATCTCTGTCTTTATGTGGTTTTTTTATTTTTATTTTTTTAAGTCCTGAAAATAGAAAAATACTAACTTTGCTATCACTCAAACCTCAGAAAAGCAGTCAGTATAGGTGTTCTTCCGTGTTTTTCCTAAGCAGAAATTATTTGATACAAATGCAAATATTTCCCTCTAACATATTCAAGCTCAATAAAAACCTTTTCCCTGTTAAACCACAGCAGTGCCGTTCATTTCGAGGCCTTGACCGCTGCATCTATTCATCTCACTTTCTGTCTTCATATAAAGACCCAACAGCCAAGTGCCACTCTGACCCCCTTCCTCCCCTCCTTCACTCCCTCCTCCCAGATCTTGGTCAACTGGACGCCCTGTGAACCTCTCGCCCCATATTGTCCCCCCTCTCTGACCCCGGTGCGACCGGAGGAGAGAAATATTGCCCTAATCCACTCTGCACACACACACATGCACACACCGTGAGAAGCCTGATGTTGTTACTCGAGTTGGACGTTTCTTTTGAATATCACACAGAAAGATGATAAATTCACCGTCTGAAATGTAGTTTGTCTGAGAGTACAGTTAACGTGTCTTCCCCCGGCTCTCAACTTTTGCCTTTGTTTTCTTCTCTTTCCAGTCGACTTTTTGGCAAAGTACTGCATTTTCAGTCAGGAGAAGCTGGCTGAGTACAAAAGGGCTTTTGAAGCAGTAAGTGAAAAGGGATTTAAACCCTTTATATTCCCCTTTTTTCTTTTAAGATATTCTGTTTCACTCACTGTAATTTGCTGTTCTCCCTCCCAGAAATAAGGGTATTTTTTTCTCCTAACAGTAGCAATGGCTTGCAAAATTTAGGAAAACAGTAAAAATGTTCATCTCACAATTTAAGAAAAATCACTTTTTTTTCCAGTTTGCAATCACAGACAACTAAGAAAACCAATGAATATTAAAAGAAAGCTGAAACGGATTTCAGTCTTAAGAAAAGTTTCTGCTAGTTAATTAATGCGATAATTCACACCTTGGTTAGATTCCTAAAATATTTCCAAGGGTGGAAAAGAAAAGTCAAAAATTGACTTTAAATCTCAAGTTTTTAGTTTTTGTTTTGCTTTTTTGTAAAATATTCAACAGTTTTTCCTCTTTAACCACTATGCTCGCCAACTGGTTGCCAAGTGGCTGCTAGATTTTGCTGGTTGTTACTAGGTGAAAGCACTGAAAACCTCCTGGCGATTGCTTTGTTCGCTAGCATGGAAGACACCGACTCGTCTGCAAACAGTTGACAACTACTTGCCAAGCGGTAGTGAAATGTGAAAAAGTATGAGGCAAACTAGAAACAGAGACTGTTTCCCTTCAAACTAAAAGTTCCACTTTACCGCCACAACCAAGATGTTTCAAAAAACGCAGTTTTTAGTTTGAAGGCAAAATGTTTCTGTTTCCGGTTTGCGTTTTGAAGTTTCACTACTGAAAAGATGACAAGTTAGCATCTTTCATGCAAACTACAGGCAATCTGGTACCAAACAATCTGCTGGTGTGACCTCCAACAACCACTCTCCAACTAGTTGGGGAATACACATTTTCCTCTAGTGACCAGTCTCTAGGCCTGTGCGATTCACCTTTATTCTTTAGTATATTCTCTTTCTTTCACTGTACTTGCTGAACTTCCTGTTAGTAATGATGTAATTTTTCTCTCTGGTAACAAGGTTGACAATAAGTTGGCTTTTAATCAATCAGTTAATCCAATCATCCTTAAACTGGATGGATTTATTTCCAAGGGTAATAAAGAAAGTAAAGATCAAGCTACAGATTTTAATAATCTATCACAACTTTCTGTCGTTTCTTTATATAATACCCACCATTTTCCCCTGTTTTTACCCTTAAAGTTAAAGATGGTAATGGCAGTCTTCTTCTGCAGGAGGACAGTGACGGTGATGGCTACATCTCCTGTCTGCAGGTCCTCCTCACTCTTAAAAACATCATCCCTCCTGAGCTGCTGTCTGAAGAGGAAGAGATCTACGTCTACAGGGTGGGCCTTCGCTTTGTCTGCACTCGGTCACGTCACACATTCACGCCGCTGTAACACTTGAATGGATTTGTTTTTTGAGTGTTTTTTTTCCTTTCAGATCCTGGAGATGGTGGACTTCAGAGTGACAGATGGGCTTGTGGACCTGAGGCTGTTTGCTGTAATTGCAAGCCTGGCACAGAAAATTGCATCCATGGAGTAAGTCACCAACTAACACACCCCTCAGAGAAGCCGGAGGAGGAGTCGCTGACCTCCCATAAATAAGAATAAGACTGTGTATGCAAGTTTGTTCCAGTGATTTTGCCGTCATGTGTGGGACCCTCTTTGATCCACGTCAGCTTTTTAGAAACGTTTTATATGACTTTAGAGGTCAAGGTTTCAAGTCTGGATGTGATAACTGTGCACTTTGCCCTAAATAGCGGAAACCAATGTTGAACAGTCACCAGAATTTGACTTAATTACAGCTTATCTTACCATGAAAAAGTTAGATATCAAATATGTCCATTAATTTGGGGGAAAACAGCTAGAAAAACAATGCAAAAGCTGTAAAAGTTGATAACTTTATTCAAAGAAATGTGTTGTATTACTTTAAAGTAATGCATCACCTCGCTAAAGAGAGTAAAAGTCACATAATTTCCAATAAACAGTATAAAACTAACATTACAGCCACACAGTGACAAAAATCCCTGTGCTAATGAAGGCACACGCTACTCTTTCTTTTAGTCTTTAGGTTTTAATAAAAAGATGAATGATGAGCACTTCACAGGAAACACTGTCTGCACTGCAGCCACGAAGCAAGCCTGCTCAGCTGGATTTAGCTTTTAAAACTCAAGCTTTGGCTCTTTGGTGTAAGAGGGGGTCTCGATACACTCACTCTGGGGTCGTTGCCTGCACGGACCGTCGAGTACTGTGTCACAAACAACCGGTCTATGTGTTACTCTCTCATGTGCGGTTGTTGGTCCATGAAGGTGTCCACTTCAGGCACTCTCTGAGCTTCTCATGCTCCTTTTTGGATCTCTGATGTTTTTTTGTGCTTCTCCCATTCCTATAGAGCTCCACTGTGGCCCCCCCTTCCAGTGGCATCTGTGTTTTTATTTATGTGCAGTAACTTTATTTGTATTGGTAAATAGACTGTAGTGAACAGGAGTTATAAAAGGGTTATATATGAAATAAAGAGACGACCTATTTTGCAAAACTACTTTAAATGACAAAAGAAACAGCATTTAAATCATTAACTGGGTTTAAAAAAAAAATTTTAAGTCTCTGCTTTAGTATTTTATTTACTTTTTTTATTGTTTAGTGAAATTTTACTTGTAAAATTATAAATCAAGAAAATAATCGGGTGATAATTATGAAAGAAAACAATTAAAACACATGACAGCAATAATCTGTCCATTATTGATTATAAGAATATTTCAACTAATCCCTAACAGATCAGATCAGATCTGAAAAATTCAACCTCATTGTAGAAAATATTTCATGTTTTATTAATCAGTGTCAAGGAGTTTTTTGACATCAGGATGTCTGTAGGAACTTACTTTACATTAAATAATTAGCCGGTTACGAGGATAATCACTTTCTCCAACCCTCAAATAACAGTATTATTGCTTTTTGTAAATATGCAAAAAACACTGAAACAAAACAAAAAGAACAATTTTCTCCTCATATCAAATGCTCTACAATCCAGAGGGCTGCTCACTGTATGTCTGTGTTTTTAGGTAAAAAGAAAAACAAGAGCATTCAGTGTTTGTCCTTATATATCAGGTGTTTTCACTCCTTTATCACTTTTCACGGTGTAAACCGGAGGAAAAATTTTTTGCAGATGAACAGATCGTGAAAATAACTGAACCTTGAACCCTGCTCAGGCGGCGCTCGGCCTCTGCGTCCTTGTGTCTCTGCATTGTGCCCCATATGTCACAGATTCCCACACACAGCGATCTCTCGCTGCCCCGGGCTCTATAACTTCCTACAGACAGGAGAGTGTGGAGCCAAGCCAGCACCAGAGGTCCCCGAGGGTCAAGGCCTGCACCCAAAACCTTCACCCCAGAGTGAGAGCTCCCTCTCAGTGAGGACGGGGCCAGGGTCACGGGTCCTCTGATTTACGGCCAGCCTCTTTGTGTGGTGCATTAGAGGAGGCCTGTAGACTGGCTGCCTCGCTGGCACAGAAAACCCAGGGTGTCTGCGCTCTATAGAGGCAATTATAGTAATGATAATGAATGTCCATATTAAACCTCTTTCCACAGAACTCCTTTCTGCAATTTAAATAATAAGAAGAGAGGAGATCAGCACTCCTATCGCCGCCTCCTAAACAAGGAGAAAACAATAGCATCCTTCTGCCGTCTCATCCCAACTAAACTCAGCTGATCCTCTTACCTGTTTCACTTAATCCTGTTGTCTGTAATCCTAGCTTTGAAATGAGCTGCAACAGTAGTTACACAATCAGCCTTTCTGATCATGAAGGGTTTAGAGGAGGTGGCTCCCTCATGTTCATAGATGTTTCTTACAGTTTAACGGCACGGTAATTACACCCTCCTCCTCCTCCTCTGTTTGCTCTCCTCTTTTCTTTTCATCTTTAACTGTCCTCCCCTCTCGTCTCTCATCTCTCCAGCTCTGTTTTTGCCCCCCTCTCACCCTCTCTGTGCTCTCCTGTTCTGGCCCTTGACTCAGGCCATCTGTCCCTGTGTGGCATTGTGCTTCCTCGACAAGTCCACCTCACACAACGCCACATTCCCTCAGGCGGCGTCACGTGGTCTGACGGGAAGCACATAGCCATACAGAATTCCCAAACGGCATCGAGCGGAGCCGGTTCATCCTCATGCTTTCTCTGGTCACACAGATCAATCTTCTTGCTATGTAAACTGTCTGATAGAGTTTCCCATCACCCATCAGCCTGCTCAAAATATCCCAAAACAACCCTCAACTCTGTCAGGTCAAACTAGGTCAGGATATGGTTGCATCCCTTCACCTCCTGCTTCACCGGCTCCCCAGCTAAGGGACCGCCAAAATTTTGGGGGTATTACGCAAGCGAGAAGTCTGCTGTGCTAGCCACAGTGGGGTGCCGGAGGAGGTCCGACAAAAGAAAATGGGTTAGGCTGCTATTATCCTCCCTGCAGTCCATCACCGATCCCCTCGCCCCTCGTTTACGTGAGCCATTATCACGCCAGTGTCCTTAGCGCACCAGAGTTTGGACTCTTTTACTGCAAACCAAGTGCAATTAATAATCATTAGCTGCCCTGTCTCTCTTCATCCCCAACAAGCCCCTGCCTGCACCGTGGTTGGAGGACAAGGGCCAATCATGGAGCTGGGAGCACTCAGGCGTGCACTGCACTCGATGGCCTGGTGCTCAGCCATTCTTTGGTCTAACAGGCCATTGAGCGCTTGGCGAGGAGGGGCTCATTAACACTGGGCGCTCGTTAGAGAAGGGACGGCCGTCGCTGTGCCACACGCTGGACAGGAGAGGCCTGTCCCCACACAATCAGTCCGGTCTCCCTCTAATTATCCGAGCAGACCTAGATTGTGTCGGTCTGCGAGTGGTCACATTGCTGCAGAGTGTGCCTCCGGTCACTGACACCCCTCCCCAAACCTCCACATGGACTCAAAACCAGAGCAGTTTTATCCGTTACTGTGGCGGGGTGTCCCCGTGTGCCCACGCATTGTTTGGCAGCCAGGCCACTGTGAACAACCACAATGGACTCAGAACATTTTACCATCATGTCTCCTGTAAACACGACGTCGCACAGGACAAACCCGCCAAAAAGTGCCACCAAAGTTCTTCCTATTTTTGGAGCGATTACATGAACGCAATTATTTGTATTCACAACAACCCCGTTTGTCCAAATGTTTCACTCCTTAAAGGCCAGCTGCTCTCTTTTTTTACACTTCATGACTTAGTCAATAAAAGAATTAGTGCAGTGCGCTCTGGAGGCTCATAGAGCCACTTTTGTGTCTGTATTATGAAATCACAACAGATTTGTAATCAAAGAGCAAAACTATAGAAACTGGAAATATGTAAATAAACCAGAAAATGCCCTACCCTGGTTCCCTCTTCAAAAAGCTAATCATTTTTCTTCATTTTTTTCAATTATTACAAAAAATAAGCTCTGTTGGGAATACATACATTCAGACACTTAGATATTTGGTTTGGTTAGATGTAGATAATCTTCAAAATTTAAAAATACTCTGTTGTTTTTATCTGTTTCAAAACATTAGGGAATTTTTTATGTGTTTCTTTTTAACCCTGTAAAGCCTGAACCATGAAATAACTGTCATCCATCCATTCTCTAACCCTTATCAGGATCGGGGGGTTTGGAGACTATCCCAGCTACCACAGGGCGAGAGGCGGGGTACACACTGGACTGGCGACCTGCCAGTCTGACACAGGGCTGAAATAATGCCAAAATAAATCTTTTTTTTTTTAAACTGGAGCTTTTATTGTAAAATTTTTGCTACATGCAGCATTTTTTGTGCAATTTCTTCAGGTTTTTCGCATGAAAATATATCAGACTGATGATGTAGAGCTCTCAAAAATTCACAAAACCTTGTGTATAAGATATTATACACTCGACTTTAAGCAGTTAAACATGTGACTCTGAAAACCATGGAACCTTTACATGCGATTTTGGACTATAGAAATACAAATGACTTGACAAATAAATAAATGCATTTTAGCAATTAATTTAAAAATAAAAATAAGGTTATAAATAGCTGTGAAAAAGCTTGGAGACACATAAGCAGATGTTCTGTGATAATGTTATATAGTAATGTAATAATGTAGTTAAATTGTACTAACTTCACTAATTACATTACAGTTAATTGTGTTGTTACTCGTGTTACATTTACTCAAACCTGAGTGTTTGCCAACTCCTGTTCTCTGGAACCAGCTGCCTGCTGACCTGAGATCAGTTACGCCTGTCTACATTCAAAAAGAGACTTTAAACATTGTTACTGTCACAGGCCTACAGTTAATATTTTATTTCTTTGTAAAGTTTTTTTATTGCCTTAACATATTTTAGAGCTACATGGTTTCTATGTTTTTATCATTGATGGTAAGCACATCGAGTTTATTTCCAATGAAATCTGCTGTATAAATAAAGTTGACACTGACACAACCTGCTGGGCTGAGGTCAGTGTCCGTGTCCGTGTTACCTGTTGAAAGTAACAAAGGCAGTGATGTAACCTCTGTTTCTACAGTAGAATCACTGTGGCTCTTTGGGCTCATTTCCAGCTTTGCTTTGGCTCTTGTGTGTCCTCATTAGGATAGGGATTTATGTCAGTATGTGGGACTGTAGCCTCAGGTTTATATTGTTAGCTGGTAATTGTGTAGCAATGTGTTTCAGGTCATGTTATAGAATAATGCCAAAGTAATGTAACAAGTAGTGAATTACTTTCTCTGGTGAGTAATTCAGTAATGTACTGCACTACTTTTAAGACAAGTAATGTTTAATAAATTACTTTTGGATTCACATTTTAATCGTGAATTTATCTGACTGGCAGTAAAGCATTATTTCAAAGCAGTGTTTAGCTCTCAGATCTGTTTTGATTCCACTTTATAGCTTTATAAAGATATAAACGTAACTCCTCAGAGACTCTATAGGGAGTTTCCCAAAGCCTGAAAAATACCCTGATTACACCATCAGGGTAATCTTGCTTTGGACTTGTACACATGAGTGTAAAAGTGAAGATATCCTGGATGTGATTTCTCTACAGGCAGAATCAAACCTTTGAAAGTTTCCAGCTCATGATCTTATTTTTGCCTTTTCCTTTCAGCGAGTTTATGCGATCGCTAATCAGCAGCATGGACTTCCGATCCTTGGAAGTGAGACTCTTCAAAGCTAAGGTACAGTGAAAGCTTCCTTCACCTCATGTTTACACTCTGGACTTTGTTTTCATGATGTGCCCTCAATGCAGCATCAGATTAACTCACACATTAGTCACATTTATTCCACAAACCCCGTCCCCGCCTCTTTTCATGGCCTCGCTGGTATAATTATAATGAAATAAATGCTGGCAAACACTTTGAAGACTAATTCCAAGTCATCCTTTATACAACAAGCTTTTTTTTTATGAGAGCCACTCACCCCTCATGCATAGAAATGAGGGAAGCAAGCCAGGGGAGAGAAAGAGAGGGGTGCCTTTCCCTTTTCATAGATTAGCACAGCCTTAATCTCATTAAAGTGCCCAGCAGTGAACATGCCGTCCACTCCGCCCAGTCCTGTAATCAGCCCGAGACACACGGCTCATCTTAGATGGACCGGGACGGGTCTACCAGCTGGCCCAGCCCTCATTCACAGAAGGAAGTATTGAGCAATAGGAAGGCAGGAGGAACATGAAAGCCTGCGGCCATGGGTTTGGAAACTGAGCCCCTGACCAGGTAGGGGAGGCTTCGTAATTACAGAGCTGTTAGGGTTAGGGTTGTTAACTGGAGAAGTTTGTGGGTAGGGGGGAGGCAGTGGGGTGTTTGCCAGAGGGATTATAACCCTCCCACCCCTCCTCCTCCTCCTCGTCTAACAATTAGTACCTTGACTGCATTAACTGTGCAAACAGGTGCACTCAAAAAAGACTAGAAACAGCCCGTGGTAATCTGAGGCTTCTCTAAAGAGCACACACACAAGTGGTTCAAAGACCAAGTCCAGAGTCAGTTTTCCATGTTTGAGGTCATATCAAAAACTATGATTGTTATTAACTCCTGCAGCAACTTTTCCTGTTCCTCCTGGAGGACCAGCAGGGCGATGCGGGCGCTCAGAAGGGCTTCATCAGCGCTGAGCAGCTGCTGCTGGAGCTGAAGGCCGGGGGCATCCACTTGGAGCAGGAGGTGGCCATCAGGCTGGAGCTGCAGCACATTCCTCCTCTGGACCTGCTGGACTTCTTGGCCTACCTGCCCCTCTTCATGCTCATTCACAAGTCGGTGATCTCCAACCCTTTTGATGACTCCAGCAACCTTTGACCTCAGTCAACACACTGTGTGGCTGACGTCTCAGCTGAGCCGCGTCTGCTTGTGTGAAAAGATGACATGTGACAAACAGAAAAATGATTTTAAAAAGGATGTGGTGGACATTTAAAGTATTTCTTTTAAATGGTATTAACTTTGCTGCATTTCTCTTCTAGCTTTAACCTGTAAATTTGCTGTTAACAACTAGCAAGAGTGAGTTGCGAGTGGAAGAAGCCATACCTCACTAGCTCCACTGCACCTGAAACTTATTTCTTTCATTTTAAATGGCTTCAAATTAGAAATCCGGCATTAGTTTGGGTTTTATAAAATGCATATTTATTCCCACTATTTTACAAAAGAAGTTATGAACAAATAAAGAAAATTTAGATAAAAAATTAAAATTAAAATTAATAGACAGGTGCTCACATTTTCCTACTACCTTCCAGCTAAGCTAATGACCTACCAAGTTTACTATAAGCTTGATAGTTCTTAAATAATTTAAATATGAAATAATAAAAGTAAAGCTACAATTTGTGTTGAAATATAGAGAAAGACAACCGGTCAGCAATTATGAGACAGGCACGAAAGTTTTCCCACTTCCGCCAAGCTAAGCTAACAGACTAGCAAGTTTATTAAGCACCAGCAAGATTTCTTTCTCTTAAATAATTTGAAATATGATGCTGTAGCAAAAAAATAAGGCTATTTTTTTTTAGGTAAAAATTCTTTTTTTTATGAAAATGGTCTGTATGGGTGAACTGAATACTGTAGAGGAAATTAAGAGAAACTTTTTATAAAGTTATTAGGCTAGCAAGTTGTGTTGCAGTTAGCTTATTAGCTAGGTAGCTAACTAGTTTTGTTAGTGCAGTCAAAACTAACAAGTATCCACAAATATTTCACAAGCAAGTGCAGACTTATTATATTGTAAATGTTGGGCCTTTACTGTGGCTTTGTGAAATTATAAATTAGAACTAATATTTATGGAATTAGATATTTAGATTTTAAAAGACAAACTCGCTAGAAGAATGCTTTCACATACTAATGATAAAAACTATGAATACAGAATGTTTAGTAATTTATGAAACCATCAGAGACAAATGTTTGTTGTTAGACATTCAAAAATAACAGAAGCCTTGGTGATAAAAGCTGCCAGCACAGAAGTTACACTGGATGTTTATGACACACTGATAAAAGATAAGTTGATCATTAGACTGAAGACCCCTTAGGACTTCTGTGGGGTAATCTTCAAACAATCTCTCTCCTCGACAGCTGTGAAAACAAATACACTGCTCAAGAAAATAAAGGGAACACTTAAATAAGACATCCCAGATCTGAATGAATGAAATATTCTTATTAAATACTTTGTTCTTTACATAGTTGAATGTGCTGACAACAAAATCACACAAAAATGATCAATGGAAATCAAATTTAACAACCCATGGAGGTCTGGATTTGGAGTCACACTCAAAATTAAAGTGGAAAAACAGACTACAGGCTGATCCAACTTTGATGTAATGTCCTTAAAACAAGTCAAAATGAGGCTCAGTAGTGTGTGTGGCCTCCACGTGCCTGTATGACCTCCCTACGATGCCTGGGCATGCTCCTGATGAGGTGGCGGATGGTCTCCTGAGGGATATCCTCCCAGACCTGGACTAAAGCATCCTGGACAGTCTGTTGGCAGGATGGAGCGAGACATGATGTCCCAGATGTGCTCAATTGGATTCAGGTCTGGGGAAC
>VVHJ01026916.1:0-16492 GCA_015107715.1 Tylochromis polylepis
TGGGGCGGAGGTTCACCTTCCAGCAGGACAACGACCCTAAACATAAAGCCAGGGCAACAATGGAATGGTTTAAAACAAAACATATCCATGTATTAGAATGGCCCAGTCAAAGTCCAGATCTAAATCCAATCGAGAATCTGTGGCAAGATCTGAAAACTGCTGTTCACAAACGCTGTCCATCTAATCTGACTGAGCTGGAGCTGTTTTGCAAAGAAGAATGGGCAAGAATTTCAGTCTGTAGATGTGCAAAGCTGGTAGAGACATACCCTAAAAGACTGGCAGCTGTAATTGCAGCAAAAGGTGGTTCTACAAAGTATTGACTCAGGGGGCTGAATAATTCTGCACACCCCACTTTGCAGTTATTTATTTGTAAAAAATGTTTGGAATCATGTATGATGTTCGTTCCACTTCTCACGTGTACACCACTTTGTATTGGTCTTTCATGTGGAATTCTAATAAAATTGATTCATGTTTGTGGCTGTAATGTGACAAAATGTGGAAAAGTTCAAGGGGGCCGAATACTTTTGCAAGCCACTGTAGCATTTTTTAATAATATATATTAGTGGAATACCTTGCAGCTCTATATACATTGCATTGACTTCTTCCTTTGGAAGATGATTCTGAATATTAATTATTGTGTATTTAATTCATAGATAGATAGAAGCTGTCAAAGCATCATTTTCTCTGTGAGACTTTTTACAATTGCCTTTCTGCTTATCATCCATGATAGCTGTAATTCTAAACTGTTTGACAGATTTTTGAATTAATTTCTGCAGGAAACGCACCAGGAAATGCTATTAACTGATTTTTTAAGGATCATTACTTCTTCAGTCACTACAAAACACATTACAGGAGCTATCAAAAACATTTTAAAAAAGAATGAAACAATTAAAGTCATCTGCCTCATTGTGATTCACTTAGAAGTGTTCATACTGGTGTCTTCACTAACGCATTGTGACTACACCACTCTCACAGTGTAAAAAGCAGATCAATTACCCATCTAAACTCCAGAACAAAGGTGGTGGCGGCGGCAGTGGCGGAGGTGGCAGTGGCAACAACAAAGACAATGATAACGACAATAACGACAACAAAGCTTTATTTTTTGTAGCTGTATTTTTCAAAACATACTTACAAAATGCTTTACAGAGTGCTATAACAGATCAAAATCTAAAATCAAAAAGAGACGTATGCATAGTTAAAATACCAACAAGAAATAAAAAATGAGGCATACTGTAAAACCCAAACAGTGAGAGTAATATCACAGGTGAGACAAATAAATAAAACAGAAATAAATAGATTTGTCAATAATGAAGCTAAAGAAGAAAATACAGAGATAGTAGAAGTGGAATGAAAACTGTTTTATTGCAAAAAGGGTTAAGTGAAAGCAGATTATGTGTCCCCTGTTGTTTTGGGAAGATCCACAGCTGTGAGGCTCTAACAGAATATGCCCACTTTCCTTTGTAATGATGCAGGTTGATACTACTACTACCACTAATAATAATAATAACACTAAGATAATCTAGTGATTTGATATATAGGTTAAAGCATACCCAGCTGTCATAGGGCAAGAAGCACGGTACTCCCTGGACAGGTCGCCAGCCTATCGCAGGGCTAACACAGACAATCATTCACACCTATTACCCAAACCCCACTAACTGCATGTCTTTGGACTTACCCAGAGAGAACCGATGCAAACACGAGGAGAATATGTAAACTCCACACAGAAAGGCCCGGGCCACTTTGAACTCAGAACCTTCTTGGTGTGAGGCAACAGTGCTAACCACGGCACCACCATGCCATTTTAAAAGAACCTCAAATGTGGAATTATGAAGCTTAAGTAAGGTTTGCAACAGCCAGCATTTGACATAAGAGAGATAAGCCATAAGATTTGACATTGAATTTATGTTACAGCCTGTCAATGGAACATAAAGTTGCATATCATCTACATAACTGTGGAAAATAACTCTGATCCAATGGAAGATAGGAGGAAAAATAAACTGACCTGATCATCAGAGAATGATTATGTTAAAAATCTGCTGAGACCCAGACTTCAGAAAATGTTTTCTTCCAGTGTTTACAATGCACTGTAGCTGCATCAAGCCATGGCTTGGATTCTTTAAAGCATACTGCCACCAGTGCAGCAGGTAAACCAAACTTTTGTTGTTGTTGTTTTCTACTTTGCAAATGCAACACTGAAAAAATTTTATGTTGAAAATGCCATTACTATTATTTTTCATGACATTTCCCTCACCACAGCAAGGCTTTGTGCTTTCTCTTCTGTCTGCCACCAACAATTTACCATGCAGTTTCATGTTAACAGTAATAAAAGTAAATAAAAGGCCAATTCTTTCAATACTAGAACTGGCCGAACTATAGATAGCTCTGAGTACCATAAGCAGCTAAGAAAATACACTGAAAAAGAAAAAGGCTCACTGTGTGAACTTAAGGTTTTATTCTCACCAATCAAACCTGACTTGAATATGATTTAAATGGCCTTTATTGCCAGTGAGCATGGTCCCAATGAGCACTACTCAGAGGTCCTTCAGAAGGCCAGAAGCTCTGTACTCATTTATACTACATAATGATTGAAAGTGCGATAGGTACTATATCAGAAATGTTTGCCATATTTCCAGGATTCTCAGGTAGCTTGACTATTGTTATCAATCATGGATGACATTTTCTGTTGTATATTAATGTGCTGAAGTTTCATTACTGGGTTCCCCGCAGTGATTGATGCAGCATATCGTCCCCATATCCTCCTCATCGCAGTCCTACAGAGCACTACATGAATAAGAGATCTTCTCCCAGACTCGCTGTGACACTGCTTTGTATTGGTGGGTAGTTTTTCCCACCTAACGACAATCAGTAAGCAACAATAAGCCTGTTTACACATTTAAATGCTTTATTTATTTATTTATTTTTCCCGTATGCTTGCATCTCGGCTGGAGCTGCAGTAATAGTTTTGCGTTGCTTTGCTGTCATTACATACTTCTTGAGAGAACATATCACTTTCTCCTATATCTGCTCATGCAGTCTACATAATCTCCTGAAACCGTCTGTGTTAACACAACACAAAAAATATTTAGCATACAGCTCTCATTGCTTCATTATGTCCACATTTTTCTTATGCATACCAGATCTGTCATATTGTGGCATATTTTCTTTCTACAGAGATGCAGTCATTACTGTTTTTGTTAGATATTTTTCCACCATTTAGTAATTTTGTTTTTTTTATCAGCACAAACTGTCATTTTAAAATGTTTGTTTTGTCCGAACAACAGCTCAAGATCCAAAGTTATTTAGACCAAAAATGGTTAAATTTAAGAAAGAAAAAAAAGAGTAATGACAGCAAATCATCACATTTCAAAATGTTTAATGCTTAATTTCCTGTGAAACAGCTAATCAAATTGTAATTTAATGAACCTCAGTATTCTGCTTTCTTATCTGTCAATGCTGGATTAAATTGTTTACTACCACTTATGAGTCCTGCTGGTGAGCTTGCCATAGTTTACTTTTTTCAAGACAACTATAGATGATACCCTGCTATTTAACTTGTCTGCTGAGACAGATCCCTGGGCCACTGGGGTGATAAAAAATTCACTTTCAAAGTCCAAACAGGAAAATCTAGTGAACAGCTGCACAGATACGGGGCCAGCTCTCCTACAATTGGGTAACAGAAGGTGGTGGAGATTTTTTCTACCCCATTTCTTTTTTATTCTCATCCTACTGAGAAAACAGACTCACAACACATTTGTGTCATCAAGATTTCACCCTTTAAATATGACTTTTGTTAACATAGTACGTGAGTCATTTAATTTTATTCAGCCTTCTGTCCCTCCACTGTCTGTGTTGTGACCTTGCTGTCTTATTAATGTATTCAAGCCCAAACTTTATTTCTTTTGTTCATTTTTTGTTATTCTAGTGTTTTTTGGGAATTGTTCTGAAAATTGTTGTACATCGTTTAGTTATTCATGTTCTTGGTATTACATGAGATCTATTGCAGACAAAATATATTGCAGCACCATGCTGATTAGGAAAACACAAACACCTTTTTACCTTTGTAGGGCTCACTAACTGCCAAGCTTCAAAGCCCAGCATTATTATTTTTTCTATAACTTTAATACTTTTAGTAATAAAGGTGCAACAGTTAGCAGCAAAAGCCTCAAAACAATTTTGTTTGTGGAGGCTTGTGCATGTACAGTATGTGTATTTGCTGTCACTGCATTTCCCTGAGGATCTTCTTTCCTTGCCAGATCAGCATTTATTCCCTGCCTGCAGCTCCTTGTCCTTTATGCACTTCACACTGTTATGTATTCGTATCTTCTGGTAATAAAAAGAATAGAATAATAGTGTGAGTAATGATCGCCAAAGTAAAGGTTCTGAAATACATTATTATGGATTTCTGTTCAGCATATATGCACACTTAAAAATAAATAAATAAATAAAATAATCGCGCAATTATCAAACAACCCGCAGGGTCTGAGTAGCTGTAATAGTTTAATGATGCTTACAGGTTTGTCTACTCTGTCATTTAACTGAAATTAAATTTGTTTATTTCTTGCCACAGATATTCAGATATATACATTTATCAGACCACCTATAACAAATTTTTAAAAAACCCACCAAAATTACATATTTCTAAATGTGGACGTCTTTGTGAAGCATAACATTCAGTTATAAACCTTATATTGGGTGGTGGTCTAATAAAATTGTTAAGCACTGTACATTTCATTTGAAATTACAGGATTTATCTTTTTTCATGATTCTTTCACCTTTACACCATGGATAATGCTTAGGGCTGATCTTATGAACTGAGTATGGAACTTCAAGTCACTCAAAGTCCATCTGTTATCGTGTGACTAAAGCTGTTGCTTTCCTCTGTCCATCTATGCAGCCATGACGCACTCCATTTAAAACTGTAATAGCATAAAAGAGGAACAGTCACCATCCTACCATCTGCAACATTGTTTGTGATCTGAAAAATGAAGCAGATTGTGAACTGCATCTACATTAGCTTTTCAAAATTCTTGAAAATGTCTTGGTCAGATCAAAGATGAGATTCAACTTATAGTGACGACTGTTGCTGCCAGTAAATGAAATGCAAATATCAGTACCAGTCACCTCGATCCATCATTGATCATATTTGTTATCTCAAACAAAATTGTTCAGGTTTTGTGCTCTTTTGATGGTCTGAACAGATCTGATTGGTCTATATATCTCATGAAATATCTCTGTGACTGTTGAATGGATTACTGTGACCTTTAATAAAAACATTTATTGTTTCCAGACCTTCCTTTGAGTACCATAGTGAGGTCAACATTGATTGTTTTGAGGGGATTGTCCCAAAAACTATTAAGTGGATTGCTGCAAAATTTGGTGCAGACCTCCAACATTCCTGCATCTGATTTTCTTTTCTTTTTTTCCCATTTAGTGGCACCATCAGTGGCCAGTGTCAGTTATTTACCTTATATTTACATGCATTTATTTGCCCAACCTTTTGCAAAACTAATGATATCTGTCTAAGATGTTTTCTGCATACCTCACCAAGATGGAAATCACAGCAAGTGTTTTAATCATCTTATTAGCATTGCCATTATGAGCATAATAGTGTGCTGATGCTGCTGAGTCTGTGTAGTCTCAAAAGACTGCTAGCATGGCGGAGGACTGTAAGTGCTGTTTTTTTGTTTGTTTGCTTTGTTTTGTTTTTATTCTGTTGCTAAGAAAATTACATTTGTCTTTAATTTTTAAGGTTAAGGGCCAGCTTTTTCAGGTTTGGTAAAAAAGAAAACTGCTGAGTCTTACCCTGCTGGACGTAACCGTCATTGTTAAATGGGAGGATTTTAATCTGAGTCTGCATTAATATTTTTAAAATGTATCAGAGAGCTGCCACATATTCCTTTAAATATTTTATTACTCCAATTATTATTTCACAACTGACACCAGTTTATGCAGAATACGTGATCTCCATTTTCAATCTTTGAGAGGACTTTCTCCATGTGTTGGTGTTTCCCCCTTAATTTTCTTTCTCTTGTTCCCTCTGGATTTCAGAAACGTATGTTCTACCTCACCATAAACCCAAGAAGCATTAAAGTAAAATGACCACATAAATAAGTGAAAATACAGCATTTGATTTCAGACTGTGTAGTCCTGTTCACACTCTTTGATGCACATTCTTTTTTACCGTTTGTTGAAGAGAATGAATTTGGTGGGTTGCTTTGTTTTTCTGGCAGCACCTCACAATACAATAAGCACAATAATAAGTATTCCACCTATTATTAAATATGTAAGCAATGACATTAAAAAAAACAAGTAAATTATGTTTCCGGTTATTTTTCTCTAACGTCAGACAAATAAATTTTCAAAACAGGAGAGGAAGAAAGTTTTAGAAGAGGCTGAGATTTACAGTCGAAACAGATTTGATTTTCTGTGCTTGCAGAAATGAAAATGTCAATGAAATGCTTAACAGATGCAGGAGGTAAAAAAATATTTTGTTCATACATTCCCATCACACATTTAGCACAAAAGCATCAATATATTTTTCACTGGTTGCTTTACATCTGATTTTGAAACACACTGGGTCTAAGAAGCTTATTGCAAACGTCAGACAAAGAAAGATTTTTAAGTATTTTTTCATTCAAAGTAATTTCATTGCGTTCAACTGTGAAAAGACATTTAAATTTCAGTTATTAACATTTCTCAGAGATAGAACCAACATATTTCACCCCGCACCATACACACAGACACAGATAAAATCATAGCATACATGTTACTTGCACAAGTTCAGGTGTTTCATCTCATTAATGTGTGATAATAATATGTCAGTGGTGTCCAACCTTTCATTCGTCTAAGAATAGTATGTGCAATGGGGCAGAGAGAAAGCATGGGGGTGAGAGTGACAGAGCTGTTCTCATTCCACCTAATGAGACAGGAGATCAACCTGCCATTGATAATACAGCAGCTGGAAACACTGATCCAGTTGCACACAAACTTCAAAGGATTCCCTAAAGCCTTTAGAAAAAAGGTTGTGGATGCTTATGAGTCTGGCAAGGGATTTAAAAAGATCTACGAATTATTTTAAACTAGCACAGTGCCCACTGTCAAGCATGTTAGCGTCACTGAAGTTAAATGTCACAGGAAGTGAAAGTTTATATTATCTGAACTAGTGACATGCGGTCCCATGTGATGTCAGAGTACCTTGTTGATGTGGCCAAGCAAAAGAGAGAAAACATACACATAGAAGACACAAAACATGGGAGCACCTTTAACTGAGGTCTGATGTCAATAAGATGAACAGTTTTCAAGTTGACAAAGAATAAATATACATGCAGATTCCCTGAATTTAATTCAGTTTAATTTTATTTCTATAGCACCAAATTACAGTTGCCTCAATGTACTTTCTATTGTAACGACCATGTAAAAACCCTGACCCAGAGAAAACCCCCAAAATCAGACGTCCCACTATGAGGAAGCTTGGCGACAGTAGAAAGGAAAAAAAAAAAACTCTTTTAACAGGAAGAAATCTCTTCGTCAGATATAGGCAGAGATTATGAATAACTAATGATTAAATGCAGAGTGGTGTATGAATACAGTGAGTGAAAAAAGGTGGGTGATGAAGAAACACTCGCTGTATCATGGGAAGCTCCCCCAGCAGCCCAGGCCCATTGCAGCATACCTAGGGGAGGGTTCAGGGTCACCTGATTCAACTCTAACTATAAGCCTTGTCAAAAAGTAAAGTTTTAAATCTAATCTTAAAAGTAAAGAGGGTGTCTTTCTCCTGAATTCAATGTGGGAGCTGCTTCCACAGAAGCTGAAGGCTCTGCCTCCCATTCTATTTTAAATACCCTAGGAATCACAAGTAAGCCCACAGTCTGAGAGTGAAATGCTCTATTGGGGAGATATGGTACTGAGGCCTTTAAGATAAGATAGGGGCTGGTTATCATGACCTTGTAGGAAAAGGATTTTAAATTTGATTCTGGTTTTAACAGAGAGCCAATAAAGAAAATCCAATATGGGATAAAAATGCTCTTTTTTTCTACTCCCTGTCAGTACGCTCCCTGCAGCATTTTGAATCAACTAAAGGCTTTTCATGGAGTCTTTACAATAATCAAATAAGATTGAATTATAGTAGTCCGGCCTAGACATAATAAATGAATGAACTAGTTTTTCAGCATCACTCTGAGCAGGAAGTTTTCTCATTTTTAGAAATATTGCTCAAATGCAAGAAAGTAGTACTTGTTTATTTAATATGCACCTTGAAGGACGTACCCTGTTCAAAAACAAGATTCCTTGCGGTGGTACTAGAGAGCAAGGTAATGTCATCCAGATTAAGTATCTGGTTAGACAACATGTTTCTACTGCAGACCAAGTGTCTTTTTAATCTGAATTTATAAGCAGGAAATTAGAAGTCATCCAGGTCTTTATGTCTTTATGACATTGCTGCAGTTTAACCAATAGGGGTGTGCTATCAGGTTTCATGGATAGATAAAGGTGGGTATCATCTGCATAGCAGATACCGTGTATACCATATCATACTCCTGCTTAAGGAGACCATGTACAGTGTAAACAGAATTGGTCCAAGCATGGAACCCTGTGGAATTTCATAATTAACCTTAGTGTTTGAAGAAAGCTCCCCATTTACATGAATAAACTGGATTCTATTCGATGGACATGATTCAAACCACTGCAGCACAGTACCTTTAATACATATGGTATATTCTAATTTCTGCAATCAGATATTATGGTCAATAGTACCAGACACTGCACTGAGGTCAGGACAAATACTGAGATGAGTCCACTATCAGAAGTCATACAATGATCATTTGTAACTGTTACTAATGCTGTTTCTGTACTGTGATAAATTCTGAATCCTGACTGAGACTTTTCAAATAAACCATTCCTCTGCAGATGAGCAGTTAGCTGTTTTACAACTACTCTTTCAAGAATTCAGCTGAGTCAAGTGATGGCTTTTTAAGTAATGGTTTAAATGCTACCACTTTAAAGGCCTGTGGTACGTGGCCCATTAATAATGGACTTCTTTGAGGAGTCTTTTAGGAATGGAGTCTAATATACAAGTTGATGGTCTGGAGGATGTAATTATTAAAGTTAACTCAAAAAGATCAATCAGAGAGAAAGAGTCCAAAATAAATATCAATAATTTTGAAAGTAGCTGTACATAATGATACTTCTGTGAGATGGTTATGAGTAATTTTTTCTCTAATGGTTTTTCTTGCTGACCTATCCAAAACTGGCTACCAAATTAAGAGCTAAAGTAGGTTGTTTAAGTACATCTCGTCCAGAAATAAATTGCACAAACTTAACCTGCAAAACAACAGTTTGACAGTGAACATTTTGACTAATGTGCTCTGGACAGATGACTCAAAGATGTTTGGTGCAGACCAGTGGCAGCTTTTGAGACGGCCCTCATTCCAAGTGTGAAGTGTGCTGGTTGACTGCCTCGGGGAATGGGTAGCTTGCAGTCTTAAATCCACTGTGAAATCTGAAATATATTAGAAAGTGTTTGAGGATCTGTACAAAAACAAAAGTTGAACCAGAAGTTTAATTTTCAACAGACCAATGATCCCAAGTAAATCTACCAAGCACGATGAAGAAGATAAGATAAGACACACTTTATTTATCCTGAAAGCTGGGAAACCACTGTGCTACATAATAAATGGCTTTAAAGAAAACTGAGGGTTATTGCATGGCCTTGACAAAGCATAGATCTAAATCCTAAATCTAAAATGTAGTGCATATAATGAATCCATTATAACTGTAAGAGAACACTTGATTAAAAGCCAGTTATGTTTGTGTCTCTTTTACCCAGACTACATTCCAACATGGACTGTCTGTCCTTTTAAGTGGGAATGCCTGCTAAAGGGTTTTACAGACGATAGAACACATAACAGGACTGTATTTAGAGGACGCCCTGTAGAAAATGCTTTTTTTGAATGAATTCCAAAACCCATTTTAAGGAAATTTCACAATCTTTAACAGTTTATTAAAACTGCCAAACATCTGCATCAGTTGCAATGTCAGCATCTTAACATGTTACCATTTAGGCATTGCTGTTTATCAAGGTACCCTGTGAACTTTTTGACTAATTGCTGCTCTATTGAAAAATGCTTTTATGAATGGGCACAGTGAACAACCTGGCAACATTATATACCTTCCATCAGCAAATTTCATGATAGTCTGCCAATTGACAGTTGTTGGCAGATGCATGTAGTGCCTAGGGACAAGAACAAATATGTTGTGGTACAGAAGATGGAACCCATGGCTGTGTTATGTTCTTTATCAATTTCTTAGTTATATACTTATATATCAAAACTTTTTTCTATACAAGAAAAGAATTGGTTGGTTAGTTCCATTTTAACCAGCAACTCACATCCTTTCCATAGTGCGTTTCATTTCATTGTCCTGCAGAGCAACACAGTATGAATGTGGTTTTGTTATTTTTTTTTTATTTTTGTTTTCTTTTTCTGTTTTCCAACAGCTAACACAGATAAACAAATGATAGCTTTGATATTTCACATGATGTTGTCGGTTTGGATTATTTATTATTATTTGTTTATTTCTTCATTATATTGTATTGTGCTCATCTGTTGTCTGTGTTCATTTTGAAAATGTGGAGTTGGGGATGGATGACCCACCTACTGCAGACCAAATATAGGTACAAATAAAATAACCTGAACCTGAACTGCCAGTATGTCAGTTGATGTGCATGTTTACTGGCTCAAACACCTTTGCAAGAATCTGAAAACTTTCCTTATGTTTTGAAACAAGGGGCTCACCTTATCTCCCTTCCTTTTTTTTTGTTGTTTCTCTGTGCTTTGTCTCTTCGTATCTTCTTGTTTCATGTTTCTTCTTTTTAATTCTCCCACTGATGTTGCGAGTGATGGCAATCACCCTTCCACTCGCTTTCCCACTGCAGAGGTACATGCAAAGTCATCACTGTCACCACTGTTTCCCCCCCCACAGCAGGCAGCTTGTGACTGTTAGTGAACAGTGTGCTATATTCACCACTTCAATTTAATTCACACTGCAGCTCAAACTCCACAATGGCACTTTTCGTGTGGGGAGGGCATGTAGGAGGGTGATTGTTTGTGTGTGGGTGTATGTGCGCTTACATGCATTAATTTCCCATATTTCTGAAGGCTGAGGAGATGTCCTCAATCCAGATTCATCCAAACGCCAACACACACATGCACGCACAACCACACATATGTGCAAACACAAAGAAACAACATCCACATACAGAGGCTAAGCTGGTGAAAGCCACTGACAGGCAGCGTGTCAGTGCAGCGTGTTTTTTTGTTTTGGCAATGCTGTATTTCAGGCTGCTGCTGTGCATCAGCCAAACACTACAGAATGCAGCCATGGAAACTCTATCAATACCAAATTTTTTCTTTGGCAGGTAAGAGAACATGCAGCCTTGAAAGATTTTTTTTTCCAGACTCAATTTGTTGAGTTGTATAAAGGTTAGACGGGATGCCATAGTAACAGCAAAACAAGTAGGTTAATGGCTTAGATAAAGATGTATGTACCTATAGAATGAAAGCCTCAAACCTACAACTTGTATAGTGGATAAAAGAATGGTTGCACGGATGAGTAAAGGGGAAAAGAGACAGAAAAAAAGACATAGCACAAACAGATGTACCTGCAAAGTGCATGTATGTCTGATAAATTCAAGTGTTTCAGTTATTCTGTGTGATGTAGTGTTTCAGTCATTGCTCAAGCACAAACCCTTTTGGTTAAACTGTTGCTCTGCATACTGTATGCCACTGAGCTGCTCTCAGTCATCCCTCTGCACCCATGAATATCCTAATGAATACTGCTGTCTGTTCTCTGGAGAAAGCACCCAGTGTTTCTCTCCATTTCAGAGGAAGAGGCAAGGTGCTGCTGCTGGCTCTCAAATACCCACCACTGAATATAGAGCACTACAAAGCTATCTCTGAGGGATTAATGCACTTCAGACCCAATTAATGGGAGGTACAAGTTAAAAATGTGGAAAACAAATAGCCAAGAGGTAGACAAGATACAAATTCTGGCTCATTCATTGTACCGCTCATTAATTAAATCATGTGTTTTAAGGAAAGATTAATACAGCACTTAGGGGTCAAAAAATGGTTAACATAAGTAGGAAAACACACCTTGTGAGGTGGAGGCTGTGTGCAGATGTGTTAAACAAGTGTGATATAAAAGAAAGTGATGCACCAGTCCGCTGTGGGAAATATGTTGCTCCAAGTAAAGTGTCCTGTGGTCTCGTTAACTGGTGAGAGCACGATGGAGCTTGAACTCAATGGGTGGATTGGATCTGTAGTCAAGCTGTCAAGTTAAACAAGAAGCTTAGGCTGGAGATCTTAATTAATTAGTGTATCCCTGTTCCCAGCCTTCAGTCATCGATGTACACTTTAGTAAGTGACCAGCAAAAACAAGCCATACTTACAGAAAGCATTCATATTGGTAGCTGGCTCAGCAGCAAGAGGTTCCTGGGTTCAAACCTGGCTCTGCTTTGATGGAACAAATGAGAGCTTTTTTGGGGAGCTCTTGTTTGTTCCATCATTGAAAAATATGTGACGGCATTTAATCACAGTTTTATTAACAATATATAGAAGCAATTCACAGCAACAGTCATCGCAAACTGCTTTAAACTGTGAGGCAAAGACACTGGAATATTAAAGGAGAAAACCCCAAACAATCTGAAAATTTCATATGAGCAAGCACTTGGTGACAATGGCAATGAATAAATTCCTTTTAAGAGACATCCAGCAGAACCAGGCTGGGAGTGGGACATCAGTGTGCAGTGGTTGGAGATGAGGGAAAGGCAAAGTGAAAAAAAGGGGAACACAGAGAAATACAGATGTAAAATGTAATGCTACCTATGTTTGCCCAGGACACTCTTGCCAAATAGATTTCTAGCTTGGTCTAATTAGTATAGCATAATTAAAGTAAAAAATAAATAAACAGAAACTTACACTTGGCTGGAATTAGGTTTTGAAGGTGTCTGGGTATCTAGAAACAATAATGAAGAATCACAAGGTAGAATTTCTGCTACTTTTCAGTTTTGCATTTCAGTCTTCAATTAATTTGATGTAGTTCTTTATGTTGTGTGCATGCGTGTATTCCAAAGACAAAAATGTATGTGATGTGCAATTTTGATGAGAATGTGTTTCTTCAGTGCAGAAAGAATACTTCTGAAGACTCAGCATTATTTTTCTGTGATTTGCCTGGTACAATAGGATAGAATAGATAGCCCTTTGTTGTCATTGTACATGCACAATAAAATTGTGGAAATTATACAAAGGACAGGGCAACCAAACATATTTAGAAGTCATTTACAAATCAGTCTGAGGGTATGCATCCACTGTGAGCATTTTGGTTCTTTAGACAAATATTATGTTTATTCCTTTGTTCAGAAGAGGCTCTTATATTTACAGCTCAGCTTTTTGAACCTCACTTAGCTGAAGACACAAGTAAGCATAAAAAGACAGATACTAGAGAAAGATATCAAAGCCACCAAGGGAGACAAGCACCGGAGAAAGCCTTCAAGGCCAGTACTCATGTCACAGAGCCGAGGTCTGACTCATTTAGGACCTTTCCAAGAGAAAATGAGAAGTATTGTATAAAAATTCTTATCACAATAGAGCAAAAACCCCAACTGGTTTGAACAAATCTATTTGGTGACTTTACATCACTTGGATGCCTCTCTGTTGTGATTTTTTTTTTAAATCTATTGACAACTCCCTAATAAGCATTGATTTTGTAACAAATGAACTTTGCCTACAAAAAGCTCATAGCTCCTTTTTAAATGAGCACTTTTTAAAAGATTCCAGTCAGGAATCAATCACAGCAACAAAAGACATTATTAGGAAGATTATACTGTTTTATTATTTTTAGACCTTTTAGCTGGTTCTAATCATGTTGTTCATTTCCCAAAGTATCAATTAACTAGAAAAATGGGTGAATTTGACAGAAACTTCTCGAGTCGTTCAAGTCTTACCAAAAGGACAGAATTTTCTATTTCTGTAAGGAATGCCTCATCTAGAGTGATAGATTAGCATGAAATGTAGTGTCTGCAAGAGGTATATTCTAGACCTTTTATTGTTTAGTTGCTACTTTGCTACTTCTTTTCACTATTATGGTGATCTTATATTGAGATATTATGTAGCGATTCCAGTAAATAAATCCATGAGATCTCACTGTCACATCTTTCACACCCTGGCTCAGTGCACAGTAACTATTAATAATGCAGACAAAATTTAAATGATAGTCTCTGGCCACAGGGAGTGCATAAAGGAGGCTTCTGTCACTTTGAACTTGGACTCTGAGAATAAAAGTCCATGTGTGATTTTTGATTCTGACCTAAACTTCTCCTCCTTTAAACTTTCATTACACTCTCTCCACTCCAACCCGGGCCTTGGAGTCTGCTTATCAGTTGTTGACCGTTCCTTGGTGTAAGGTTCAATGGTCGATGGTAACTTTATTGTCCCCAATGGGAAATTGATTTGCAGAATGTCCACACATCAAACAACACATACATTTAAAAAAAAGAGAGAGAGAGAGAATAGCCCAAGTTTTATCAAGCTTTATCTCTTGGTCTTCACTGCAGGCATTTTATACCGACGACCTGAGGGAAGCAGCTGAAAATCTCTAAAGAGAGGATGGTCTGAACATAACATGACAGAGGTTCCCTTCCTAGGCACCTGCCTGTTATAAAAGTCCACAAGCTGGACCTGAGTCCTCCCTGAAATCTGTTGCTGATCTGCCTCTGTTGGAGAGGGAGGGAGGTCAGCATTTGTGTTCTTAAGTTTGAAAATCTAAATAAGGCAACACTGAAATGTAGAGATTGAAACTGTTCTTCTAATGGCCACTTGAGGATGCCTCCAAAACCAAGTCAGCCCTCATAGATTTCCATGTTAAAATGTCCAGCATCTGCCTTGAGAATAAACATGTGTACAGCCAGATCCTGTAAAAGACTTTTAGTCTCTATAGGTAATTTCCAACTTCTAACAGCTGCACTTTATGGAAAGGTTATTCACCCACAGCTGTTATAGATGCAGCTTGCTAAAGAAGTATATTGGTGGGATTGAGATGTTTTTATGAAAATATTATGAATGCTATGAAAATAATTGGCTTATACAGACTCCGAAGCACTTATGAAATAAGTATGAACTTTAATAATTTGGAGCATAAATACTAAATCTGGAGAAATATTACAATCCATTTTCTAGAATTTAAATAACCAACTAGTGCAATAACTATTTTCATTTTCATGCCTTGCCCTTACCTTCTGCTGACCTACAGGAATTTAAACAACAAAAGAACAGGTTAAATGTTAAGCTAACGTGTCAGTGAGTGAAATAGATTACATGGCCAGACAAATTCCTTGTTCCTAAATTTGCAAATTAACCACGCAATCTGATCAGGCAACGTCAATATAGAAATACACAGACTGCATTATATGTCTACTTGTCAGGGGAAGAAAAAAGACTTTCATGATGCACTTCTGGCTTCTTTTACTGCTTTCATTTCAAGAGGTCATCCATGGCATACTGCCACACTTTCACCCACATCTCTGAAAATCTCCGGCAAGGAAGGAGGCAACCCCTGGTCCATTTAGTGAGATTAACAGCAGACTGTTCAGCATGGAGATGTGCATTCTGTTTCTGCCATCTGTGAGAATATGGTTCGTGGCACTGAATCCTCTTTTATACTTGGCTGCTGACACAGAGAGCATGGAGACAGTGGTGAACACATTGTGCTGATTCCCCCTGTAACACTGTAACACACTGTGGGATTGGCTGCGGCATCAATAACGTCTTGTGTATGGTGAGAGGTTTGTCATCTCCTTATAGGATGTGCTCATCTTTATCAGATGGCCTTTCTAATGGATTTAGTGGCTGCAGCAGAAATAATTCTGTTGTCATCCAGCCTGTGCTCGGTGTCGTCAGCCATGGAAATGAAAATCATTCATGAAAAACTTTTGCCTTCTGATGGTGCCGGTCAGTTGACTTAGACCTATCCAGCCATTCACTGTGTGAAAAAGTTAAATGCTTCCATTGATTATCCATCCATCCATCCATCTTCTGCTTATCCGGGGCCAGGTCGCAGGGGCAGCAGCCTAAGCAGAGAAGCCCAGACCTCCCTCTCCCCAGCCACCTCCTCCAGCTTGTCCGGGGAAACACCAAGGTTTTCCCAGGCCAGCCGAGAGATATAATCTCTCCAGCGTGTCCTGGGTCTGCCCCGGGGCCTCCTCCCGGTGTGACATGCCCGAAACACCTCACCCAGGAGGCGCCCAGGAGGCATCCTGGTCAGATGCCCGAACCACCTCAACTGGCTCCTTTCGATGTGGAGGAGCAGCGGCTCTACTCTGAGCCCCTCCCGGATGGCTGAACTTCTCACCCTATCTCTAAGGGAGACGCCAGCCACCCTTCGGAGGAAGCCCATTTCTGCCGCTTGTATCCGCGATATCGTTCTTTTGGTCACTACCCAC
>VVHJ01026919.1:0-10722 GCA_015107715.1 Tylochromis polylepis
TAGTCATTAGCACTCATCAGGCAATGTCTATGGGCAACTGACTGCACTCAGACTCAGGGGGCTGAATAATTACGCACACCCCACTTTTCAGTTATTTATTTGTAAAAAATGTTTGGAATCATGTGTGATTTTCGTTCCACTTCTCACGTGTACACCACTTTGTATTGGTCTTTCATGTGGAATTTCAATAAAATTGATTCATGTTTGTGGCTGTAATGTGACAAAATGTGGAAAAGTTCAAGGGGGCCGAATACTTTTGCAAGCCACTGTAAATGTAAGCCAAGTGATGCTTATCAAATTAATTATTAGCAACAGTGAGCACGGCTATAAAGTTTTACCGGTTTGTTGATCAGGAGCATTCAGGTGTGTGTTAATACAATGCCAAGAAGGAAAGATATCAACAATAATCAAGAACTACACATCAGACTCTCAGTTAACTTTTAAAGTTCATGGCAGGACGATTAGAAAAAGACTGAACACGTGCGATTTCTTTGGAAGGGTTTCAGGGAGAAAGCCTCTTCTCTCTGCAAAGAACATGTCAGCACAGCTTAGGTTTGCAAAGTTGCATCTGAACTAACAACAAGAATTCTGAAACAATGCCTTTTAGATGGTCGAGACCAAAGTGGAGATGTTTGTACGGTGCAATGTGAAGCACGGTGGTGGAGTGACCTGGACACCTTGCAGTCACTGAGTCAAGCATGAACTCCTCTGTATACCAAAGTATTCCAGAGTCAGATGTGAGGCCATCTGTCTGACAGCTGAAGCTAAAGCAGCTAAAACATTCTTCAGAGATTTGGGTCCATATTGACGTGACAGATTTGTCGGCCGCACTTCCATGATGAGAATCTCCTGTTGCTTCAACTTGAAGCAGCCACATTCAAAGTCACTTAAATCACCATTCTTACCCATTTCAATGGTCAGCAGGTCATCTTGACCATTTCTGCATACCTAAATGAGTTGCATCGATGAGCAGTTGAACAGGCATACCTCACAAAGAGCCTGGTGACTCTATATTTTTGTTTTGAGATAGTTTAATGCTTGCTTTGATGTAGTAATGAAAAGCTTGACTCAAAATAAGAAAATTTCCTGCACAGCAGAAACACATTACTGTCAATGAACTGAGCATAGCGACTGATGGTGCATGCAATTCTTAGGATGTGTCTAAGAACTTAAAGATTGAGAAATATGTTTCATATTTTCGTTTAGTCTGTCTGCCGGTGGTTGAAAAAATGGTTTATTTTTCCTTCTTTCTGTGAGCACACCTCTGTTTTTCGCAACATTAACTGAAGGATTTCACTTACAGCCGTGTCCAAATCAGAATTTGAAGGAAGTAAAAAAGCAGAAATAAATAGCAACGACTGAGATGTTGTTAACTAACTTCAAGGTTTAGCAAGAAGTCAGATTTCACCACAGGGTTGGGTAGTAAGTTTTAAGGTGTTTTGTATTAGACCTGATTCTGCTTTTAGATTTGAGCAACAAAGCTGCACAATTGGTGCAAAATTAAAGGTGGATACAAACTGAATGCAGCACTTTCATTTTTAATGATCCCTTTTGTCCACAATTATTTTGTGAGATTGAACAATGCCTCTTAGTTCAGTTAGTAATTCCGCTGGTGAAAAAAGCTTTATACTCTCCTTTATTATAAACATCATAAGGAAACAGTGGACCAGGAACTGGAGACAATAAATTGTCACACTCGCAGTGTGTGTTCTGCATGCATGAAATCTTATCTTCTCTGACCACAAAAGAGGTGGTAATGGTTAAACCCCATCAACCCGTCTTATGTTTGTTTTTCCTGAATCTGGTTCACCCCCTTTTTTTTCTGTCCACCAAAGCAGTTTAGGGCCATCAAGACTATAATAAAAAATCTTTGTAACCATTTTTTAAAGTGAGGTTTAATTTGATTTGTCATAAAATACATTTTTGTTTTTTAGTGGCTAAAAAAGGGGCCCATTTCAAAAACCCGGAAGAACCCGGACATTTCTTGTTGGAATTGAAAACTTAGCTGCTCAATCAGATTTCAGCCTGAACAAAATCCTAATATTCAGGGAATACATTGACGTTTGATAAACAGCATTAAAGGTATTACACTGGATTTCAGGAACTCCACTATTGAAGTTTCGACGCGTCTTGTGAAACTAAAAGACAAAAGGGCACGTCTGTTTTCTCATGTGTGCTTCCTGTTTTTAAGCAAAGACCAGTGTGTAATGGTAGTAGTATAATGGGCCTACATACAAAGAGTGTGTGTTCATTATTATTTACAATTTCAAATACTTGATTCAAGAATAACAAATCCATAAATTACAGCAGAAAAAGGATATCTATCAGTCCCAGCACCACGTCATCTCTTTGAACTTTAGTTCTGTGTTCCTCCAGTTGATGATTGACCCAAACACAAACACAGGTACTTTACAGTGAGTACTACATTTGTAGCACAACAGTTTAATATGCAATTTAAATTGTTGTGACTGCACTTGTTTATATCGTGCTTATATCAATGAGTAATTCTAAAAGTTTGTATGTCATATAGATAAGAGTTCTCAAGCAGGTCATAATACACACACTGGCCACTTCATTACGCATGCCTGCTGAAGTTCATACAGAGCATCACGACGGGGAAAGAAGTTCATTTAATTGACTTTGAGTGTGCCGTTATTGTTGACAGGCTGGTCTGAGCATTTCAGAAACTGCTGAGCTGCTGCGAACTGTCTCTTGAGTTTAGAGAAAATGGTCTGAAAAAGAGAAAATATTCAGCCATATCAAAGATCTGTGGGTGAAAATGCCTTGCTGATGCCAGAGTTCAGAGGAGAATGACAAGACTGCTTCCAGCTGATAGGAACGTAGCAGTAACTCATATAATCACAATTAAAAGCCAATTTGTGCAGAAGACCATCTCTCTTGAAGCAGATAAGCTACAGCAGCAGAAGACCACAGTGACACTCCTGATGGCTAAGAACAACGAAGTGAGGCTCCAGACTGCACGGACTCACCAAACTTGGGCAATAGAAGCCTAGAAAAATTTCCCTTCATCTCAAGAGTCTCGATTTCTGCTGAAACATTTGGATGGCAGGGTCAGAATCTGATGTAAACAAGATGAAAGCATGGATCCATCCTGTCTTGTATCAACAGTTCAGGCTGCTGGCAGTGGTGTAATCATGTGGGGGGTATTTTCATAGCACAATCTGAGCCCCTTAGTACCAATTAGGCAATTCAGTAATGCCAGACCTACATATTGTTGCTAGCCATGTCCATCCCCGTATGACCACAGAGTAGCTATCTTTTGATGGCTGTTTCCAGCAGGAAAGAAAACCATGCCGCAAACCATTGAGAGTACTGAGATTGTCTAGCCAGATGCTCTTTGTACTGCTGCAGTCTCGATTGAAGCATAGAGGAGATCGGGCCTTCACAGTTGCAGTGCATAGACTCTGGAATAACCTGCCAGACAGTGTTCGTGCTTCAGAGTCTATTCAGTCTTTCAAATCACGTCTTAAAACTCTGTTTTTTTTTACGTTGGCTTTTAATTCAAGTTCAGTTTGAGTACCATCAGGCTTGTTTTATGTTTGTTTAGTTTAGTTTTTATGTTAATACATTGTCATTGCCTCATCTCATTTACCTGTATTTGTTTTTCCATTATTTTCTCTTGTTCTTAACTAATTGTGAAACACTTTGGTCAACTTTGTTGTTTTTAAATGTGCTATGGAAATAAATTTGATGTTGATATTGATTGATAAACCTCAAATCATCTCAAATTGATTTCCTAAGCATGACAATGAGTTCACTGTACTTAAACAGACTCCACAATCACTAGAGCTCAATCCAGTGAAGCACCTTTGGGATGTAGTGGAATGGAGATTTAGTTCATGGACATACAGCCATCAAATGTACAGTAACTGTGTGATGCTTTCATGGCCATATGGACAAAATCTCTGAGGAATAATTCCAGCACCTTGTTGAATCTGTACCATGAAGTATTCAGGCATCTCTGAAGACAAAATGAGTCCAGTAAGTGTACAAAGAAACATATAGAGCGATAGAAAGAGACAGACACAAAGATAATATATGTAGTAAATCGATGTTTGTTTGTCAACTTCAATCCATATTGCTCAGAGAATCAGCTTCCACGTATCCCACAACTGAAATTAAACTATATTTGCTGCTGGCTTTATCACCTGAGCATCAAATTTCAAACTGAAATTTCACTCAGAACAGATGTCAGCTCAAACTTTGTTTTGGGGTAAACATGCAGTAGAAGGCTGTCAAGAACAAATAGCAACTTTTTTCCAGCTTTTGTTTGGTGATTGGTGTCCTCGCTTGCAAAACTGCAAATACAGGTATTCATTGTTTCTGGTTATACATGAACAACAAAAGGAAAAAAAAAAATACCCATACTGTGATTTACAATGAACAGATGAGCTTGATCGAGTCACATGAGGATCGAGGAGGAAGAAATGTGCAGAATGATGAGCTGATTTCACAAGCTGTGCAAATTCAAAGAAAAGATACCTTGGAGAAAGAAAAAACAATGGGTTTAAACAATGAGTGATGCACTATTCAGTGGAATTTCAGCCTTTTTATTTACTGTATCTATTGCAACTATGATACTATGGCTTTCTATTATCGTCTGTCACCTCCTCTGATTCGGATTACATTGGTACATATGCTCACCAGGAAGTTTTCTTTCTAGGGTTGAATAATGAAACAGAAGAACTTTAAAAAGATGAATCATTTTTCACTTCAGTACACGCCTCTTCAACACAAATCCAATTTTCTTTACTGCAGTTACCTACTTGGCATGGCATGCCTATTCAACCTTTAATAACTGGTCATAAAAGTACGTTATTACTCACAGGGTAGTCCATTTCTTATTGTACAAAGAGAAATAATTAAGTGATGATGTGAAAAACTAAATTACTGTGGGACTTGGCAGAATAGCAAAGATGAGGAAGGCTCTTCCTGTAGTACTGATGAACCAGGCCATGAGGTGATGTTGGAAACAATGTTAAACCGCCTGGCAATTCACAATTCACAATGACGATAGTGATGCCAAACTGCATTTCTTAGCAGCTTTTCCAGACAGTTCTTGGAAAAATATTTAACAAGCAAATAAGGTGTCAAAAAAGAAATAGCTGGTCTGTTTCTTAATCTCTGGCTGGCAGTGGCCATTTTAAAACATCTCAAACCAGCTTTGCTCTGTATTTTTAGATATTGTGCAACATTTACCGGGTTTTTCCTTCAGGAACGCAAAAAATAAATAAATAAACTGGCAACCGCTCCAAGAAAGCTTTGGGCTCACAAATGCATTATTGTTCTTAACTTCTATTAAGTCGCACAATGCAGAATCACTGTCTATATGCAGACCAGTTATGCTTACATAAGGAGTCAGCCCACGAAGGCCCATTTTGAACCAGGAACAAACTCACCTTTTCCTGCTGTATGTTGTATCCTGAAACATAAAGCCCGGGGGGTATTTTCATAAATTTTACAGCCTGTAGTACTGATAAAGACCTTACCCACAGCCATTCATACTACTAAACTGAAGTAATAGATGAACAATTAAATTACAGAAAAGCTCCTGTTTTTTCACTTTAAGCTCATGCGCTGACAGACGTCTTTCATTTACTTCGGCAGCATTTCTTTATCATGTAGAAAACAAAACTGAGAGGTACTGTTGAAATGGCACTTCCTTCTCTTATATTGAGATCTCTCAGGAATGAAATTTGCAGTTAAATTACTTTGCACTGACAGAAAGACGGTTTTTACAGTCCACTTAAGATCAAAGTGCGTTGTATACGGCCCATGAACATACATGATTTACATGAACGTGCTGTATGCTTGACACTGAATACTAATATTCTAATTACTTTCCTTGGAGGCCTACAGTTAAAACAATAACTCAATCAACTGTGGGATTACTTGAAAAGTAAGATGGAACATGAAAGGGAACAAAGGCAACAGAGTTGACCACAAAAGAGGAACATGTGAGGAAAGCAACGCATTAAAGAAACTCAGACAATGGTGGCAGCAGACCTTTTTTTTGTAACAGTTTCACTTTGTTAGAAAGAAGTGCTTTACCCACGCTGAATTAAAGTGACCTGTGCAAAAGTCAAGCTGAAGGATAAACACAAACAGAAACGTGAACAAGAGGAGCCTACATTTCCAGTTGTTCTACAGATTTGGACACCTTACAGCTACACGTGTCTGCAAAGGTCAACGTAGCACCAGCAGAGAGCCATGCTCAAGCCCTGGAGTTTAATCAGTAATAATTTAGTATTAAACGATACTCCAGAATCACTGTTTGGTTCTGACTTTGACTTTTGAATCACTGTTTGGTTCTGGGGAAGTGGATAAAAGTGCTTTTTGCAGCAGGTATGAAGATAATGATTGGGCCATGAATGGAACAAAAACCCTCAGGGTAAAGAACTGTTACTTCCCTCACACCCAGGCTGCTGCACTAAGCCTTGTGGTACGTGATCACCTGCTTAATCAGGTTCACTAAACTGGGACTAAAACTGACTTAAGATTAAAAGGTTAAAAACACAATGGTAGTTATCTGTTCCAGTGATAGTGAAGACTGCAATAAGTAAACCTTTCAGCCACCAGAGGTCACCACTGATTTCTTAGGGGTTTATTTGTCATAATTACACATTTCAGGAAAACATATAAATTTTAATATTAGACAAACATAACCTGAGTAAATACAAAATTCAGTTCAGTTCAGTTTAATTATTTCATTTATTAAGGGGAAAAAGCTATCCAAACCTCCCTAAGTAATTGCTCCCTAATCCTAATAACTGGTTGTCCCACCCATGGCAGCAAGAACTGTAATCATGCATTTGTGATGACTCCTGATGAGTCTTTCTCATCACTGGAGAAATTTTGTCCCACTCTTCTTTGCAGAACTGTTTTAATTTAGTCACATTGAAGGGTTTTCAAGCACGGACAGCCAAAAGAATCTCATGTCCAGACTTTCACTAGGCCACGCCTAAACTTTCACTTTGCTATTTCTGAGAAATTCAGAGGTGGACTTTCGGCTGTGTTTGGATCATTGTCCTGCTGCATAGAGAGCAGAATCCATGGTTCCATCAAATTTCGGCAATTCATCCAGGTCCTGGAGCAGCAAAGCAGCCCCAGACCATCACACTACCACCACCATGTTTGACTGTTGGTGTGATGTTCTTTTTATGAAATGCTGTGTTAGTTTTATGCAGATGTAAAGGGACTCAAACCTTCAAGAAAGTTCAGCTTTTGTCTCCTGAGTCCACAAAAGTCTTGGGGATCATCAAGCTATTTGGTGACAAATGTGAGATGTGTCTTTGTGATCTTTTTTGGTCAGCAGTGGTTTTCTCCTTTTCCATGGGATTAAGTGATACTCCAGAATCACTGTTTGGTTCTGACTTTTACTTTTGAACCATGGTTTGGGCCCAGAGTCAGAATTGCACCCAGGCTGCTGCACCAGGCATGTGATCACCTGCTCAACCAGGTGATCACATACGCATCAACCAGGTTTGGCCATCACACACCTTTGCCTTTGTAACACTCATTCCAGAGAATTGATTTGTTGGCAGGATTTCTAACACTTACTGGCAGTGTGTCAATAAAGATCTCACCTAAGATGGTTATCTGTTCCAGTGATAATGAAGACTGTAATAATTAAACCTTCCGGTCATCCACTGAGTCTGGATGGTCCCTGTTTCAATTTTTTCCCCCACCAGAGGTCACCACTGTCCATCCCCATGGTGAGTGCTCTGCCTGACATGAACAGCTCACCTGCTGTCAGCTCTGGTTTTCCTGGATTTCCTCACGTGACTTGGATGGGAAGTTTGTCCCCAGGCTTAAGTGTTTCAGTAAAAGCCATTCTTACCAAGGTCAGCACCAGAACTGATAAAGAATCTGTGTCAAGTCTATGGGTGTGACAACACACCCTGCCAGTAACTGAGTGATTGAACCAAACATTGGCTGAGAACAGAAACAGAGCAATATCATCTCCTATCACACCTGAGTGGGTGAGGGAATAATCAATAACTAAGCTATATGTATACCAATACAAGAGATAAAGAAGAACAACAGGAAGGTTAGGATTTCCCTGTGCTTCCAGGTGAATATGCCCCAGCTGTATATCTGAGGACGCAGGAGAAAGGCAAAGTTTGGTGACAGACATAAGGGACATAAGTCCCCCCATGATGAGAACTCTGAGTTTAAAGCTAAGAGTCACAGTAAAGAAGAGGCAGCAAACTCTCCGACCACCAGAAATTTACAAGCATAAGTTTTAAAAAAAAGCATAACTTTGCTATAAAAAGTTGCAGTTACAGGTGCACAGCGTAAATCAAGCATGGGTTAAAAATTGTGAGTCCTTTCACTTCTTAGTAGCTTGCTGCTTCATTTATAAGTCAAACTCCATCAACTACATAACAAATATAGTCATCATGTATAATATTCTAAAAAATATTCACCCAAAACAAAAGCATGAATTACAAAGATTTATTTTTATTTTTATTGTTAAGGTGGACAAATTTCCTGGATGTTACCTCAAACCCAATTCGCTTGCTGTCCTAAATAGCAGGCAGATTTGCTGCAAGAATATAGAAAAACACTCCAGTAATGATAAGGAGCTGTGCAATAAGACCGTAATGGGGATGAAGGGGAATGGCATTCATGTAAAACTGTCTCACTGTTGGCATCTAGACTGGAACTGTAAGGCATATTGAAATAACTGAAGTGATATGTTCTCCCCTGACAGGTGCTGCTACTGTATTTTTGTGGTTTCTCACAGGAAAACTCAGGTTATATTGAGAAAGGGGAAGACTGTCGGGGGGACAGCTTTCAGCTCTGGAAAACATTTACAGCAGGCACTGACTTAGGAAAGTCAACACCATCTGCAAGGACCAAACACGCCCATGCACAGCCAATTTGAACTTCTTTCCTTCAGAAAACTAGAGCAACCTTTCACACATAGACCTTGAAGCTCTGAATTATAAGCCAAGAGCCATAAACACGTTTAACTAGGCCATCAAATGTCCGCAGAACAACTGTTTGGACTCACAGTTTTAACTACCACACTGCAAACTTGCACTGCAACCATATTATTGCATTACCTGAGTCATTTTGAAACCATTTGCACTGTGTTCATATTTTTTGTTATTGTTTTATTATATTACTCATTTTTTTATAGGGAGATGATGTTATTATATGGTAAACTTGTACATATCTGTGCTGTGTGTAAAGTCATCGAATGTGCTGTGAAAATACGGTTTTGGAAATTTGTGAACAACAAGAATGAGAGAAACAGAGACATAAAAATAGTCACTGTGACTTAATGATCTAAGATTTTCCCCTCAAAGGTTAATCAGGTAGGGACTATATAAAAACAGCATAAGCTGCTTTAGTGGTTTACTCATTTGCCTGGTGATCCCAGATTGCAACAGGAAGAACATCAGTGTAAAAAATCTGCTAAATCAAACACGCAGAGCTACCTGCTGTGGTGATGGCTGTGAATAAGGGAGCAGCTGAGAGTAGCTAGATCTAAGGAAGGACAGTACTGAAAAAAGAAAATCATTACAAGAAATGCTGACCCAATGACTGGTTTCGTTTGGGCTTGACCCAATTCACATGTGGTTCACTTTTGATGTGGATCCAGGATTATTCTTTTGGAATTGGTCTTTATAAAACTGCATGTTTCGCAGCATATCTTCACAAATGCACATCGATTGTTAAAGGAAAAACAAACGAACAAAAAAAAATTCTCAAGAACATATCAGAAATGAATCCAAATCCAGATATCTTTCTGTTGCGTGTCTGCATGTTCTCGATTCGTGCCTGTTGTGGAGGGAATTTTGGGGCTTGGAAGAGGTTTGCAGTCTCAGACCACTGCTGTTCAAAACAGTGACGCTTCTCCTTATTTGTCTCCACAGCTGCGAACGGGGCAATTTTCAGAACTTCACTTGGTTTGGTGAGAGATTTTATCGAAAAAAAATCAGGATGCTATCAAAAGAGTGAGAGACATTTTTCTGAACAAAGCAGAAACTCAAAGGTACAAAATATTAAAAAATAAATAAATAAATAATAATTGTAGTCTGGATAAATATGACCCAAAGGTTTATAGAATTTGGTTAAATCAGCCAAATCCAATAAAAATGTATATAAAGACCTTATTAGGTTGTTATAATTAGATAGCCTTATAGTTTTCTAAATTCTAATTTTCTACATTGTCATGTATATAAATAAACAACTTCATTAATTTGCATTTTTGTTTGCATTAATGATATGAAAAAATGATATCTGTAAAGTCCAGAGAGCTGCGTGTTTCCAACAAAATCAGTCCGTAAAATTCCTGTATGTTGATATTTAGTGTACAATTTCCAGTTAAATAGATTTTGGATTATTTCTTGTCTAAACATGTGTGCAGGGGCTGCAAACACAAAAGTAGAAGAAGCAAGAAAGGAAACTAGTTTCATGATTTCCTGTAACTGAAGCCTCATGCTTTTGACTTTCCTCATTTACAGTGCTGTGAAAAAGTATATGCACCACTCCTGATTTCTTAGTTTTTGGTTGTTGTTTTTTTCATATTTGTCACAATTACATGTTTCAGGATCATCAAATAAATTTTAATACAACACAAACCTCCCTAAGTAATTGCTCCCTAATCCTAATAACTGGTTGTCCCACCCATGGCAGCAAGAACTGTAATCATGCATTTGTGATGACTCCTGATGAGTCTTTCTCATC
>VVHJ01026923.1:8557-31252 GCA_015107715.1 Tylochromis polylepis
AAAAATTTTTTTTTTCTAAAAAAAAAAAAAAAAAACACAAAAGAGGAAAGAAATATATCCTTGATAAATTCAACAATGCAATCTGCTCGGCTGATCAAAGCCAGCCACCAGAATTGCTTGTCGCTGGGCCTGTGCATTCAGCGATTGGCTAGCCAGGCAGCCAGTAGCCATGGCAACCTGGAGATGGAGGAAAGCAGAGTGGGGGTGGTGGGTGGCATCGAATAGGCTGAGAGGGGAGAGGATGCTCCCGCCCACTCTGAAGCAATGTGGTATAGCATGATACAGGAGGAGCAATGGCGTGACATGATCAGAGTGCAACATCTTATTCTAGTATTACTGTAACAGTGTGGCCAGGAGGTAGTGACAGATCACTGAGAGAGAGAATGAGAAAGGGGAAAAAGATGCTTGGGGAGGAAGGAGAGACAGATGAGAACCAATGTGAGAACTTTGAATCAATTTTGCAGCCTCTGTGTTTGTTTCACCCCGAAAATAAGAAAGAAAAGGAGAAGTAGTGCTAAATGATTTTTACTCTTTTGCCTCAGCCAGTTTGTTGTTCATCTCTTTACTTTTCTCCTTGTCCCCCACCGAAGGCCGGTTCTCGGGCTGGTTCTCTGAGGTTGCCTTCTTGGAGCCCCTCAGCACAGTGCTCTGCTTATCTTTGGGTTTCTTCGCTGGCTTGCTCTGGCCTGCTGCTGTGGCTCCAGACTTTTTGGATTTAGAGCGAGGGAGACTATACCTGTCAACCTAAGGATGGTGGATAGCGGAAAAGAGAATCCTGAGCTGAAATGCCTCAGTGGTGTGCAATGAGATGATCATGGTAAGGATTTCACATCAGCATCACAGGTCTCATTTTATTTCTATCACTAGATTTATTTGAACCTTAATGCAAAGTTTGGCAGGTGTGTTCTCACCTGTTTGCCGGGGTCTATGTAAGGCTCACTGTACAAACTGCGTATCCTCCTCCTCTCCACGGCCTTGTTGTCAGCAGGCTGCAGCGGGAACTGGGCCTTGAAGGTCGCACTGTAGCTGGTTTCCAAGCTCGTCTTTTCATCCGGTGGCAGGTACTGGGACTTGGCCCGTATCATCTTTACTGGCTTCACATCTCTGTATGCTTTGAATTCAGTTCTGTGGAGAAAAACAGGAAATAAGCTGGATCTAAGCTGTAGAGTTCAAATGTACTTTTAGAGGACAAGGTCAAAGCCCACATGCGGAGTATGAGCACATTGTAAATCAAATGAATCAAAGCACTTAACCACCTCCAACTTATTATCAGTAAACAGCAGAGAGAGCACCCGCTGGATGTCCAACTTGTTGTTGGGGACTTTAATAAGGCATGTTTGAGATCTCTACTCCCCAAATTCCACCAACAAGCTAAGTGTCCAACCAGGGGGGGACATGACACTGGACCATTTGTACAGTAACATCAAGCATGCCTATAAGCATGGCTTCCCCCACCTGGGACAATCTGACCACCTCTCTCTGCTCCTCATCTCTGCCTACACGCCCCTCAGGAAACAAAACCCTCCAAGCACCCGGGTCATTAACGATGATGGTCTCCTCTAGCTACAGGACTGTTTTGATCTGACAGACTGGTCCATCTTCGAACAGCAGGACCTGGAGACCTTCACTCAGTCTGTCCTTTTCTACATTAAGTGCTGTGTAGAGAATGTGTCAGTGACTAAAACCAACCTGGTTTTTCCTAACCGAAAACCTTGGATGGCAAGTGAAGTACAGGCTTTGATCAGAACTTGTAACTTAGCCTTCAGGCTGAGAAACAGTTCTGCCAGAGCCAACCTGAGGAAGGGCATCAAAGAGGCCAAAACGAGGAAGGTAGAGGGCTTCCTCACTGATAACAACCCCTGCCAGGTATGGAGAGGCATCCAAGCCCTCACCACCTACAAAGGCCAGAGCCCACACCAGTTTGCTTACAGGGTAAATCGGTCCACGGAAGATGCCATCGCCATCAAACTTCACAGAGCACTGAGCCATCTGAAGAACAGGAAGAGCTAAGTGATGATGTTCTTTGTGGACCAGCGTCCAACACCGTAATCACAGACGTCCTCACCACCAAACTGGACCACCTTCAGATCCCCCCTTGCTACCTGCTCCAGGATCAAAGACTTCCTAACCAACCAGCCTCAATCAGTCTGATGCCCCCCCCCCTGCGCCACTGTCACTCAGCACTGGATCTCCCTACTGTATGCCCTGCACACATATGACTGCACACCAACCCACTCTACCAATGTCATCGTCAAGTATGCCGACGACACCATCGTGGTTGGGCTCATCTCTGACGGAGATGAGACAGCGTACAGGGTGGAGGGAGAGAACTTGTCCCGCTGGCGCTCAGAAAATAATAATCACCAGATCCTCCTGTCTCAGAAAAACCAGGGCCATCACAGGTGACCTTTTGCACCCCACCCACCACCTGTATGACGCACTGCCTTCTGGTTCGCCTCAGGTCAATCAGGTCCCACACCTTCAGACCCACTAACAGCTTCTTTCCCTGGGCCATTCGGACTCTTAACAAACTATCCCCCCACACCCCACCCTGCACACCCACCTCACCAATCTGAGCCATGGTCTGAGTAACCCCCATCACTCAGGCCACTCTTATATGGACTCTACTCAGACCAAGTCCTTTGCACTACTTCTGAGCACTTTGTTCACCAATGTGTGCCTTTCATTTGTTTTGTATATATTCCTCCTGTTTGTTATTTATTCCTGCTGTCTTAGCATTTATATTTTATATTTGCACAGTTGGTGTAGAGCATCCATAATTTTGCTGTACATGTACAATGACAATACAGGGCAATTCTATTCTACTCTATGCACCTATTGTGCATCTTTATAATGCAATGGCCATTGAAAAGTTCAGCCTTGAGTCAAAGTGAGCATCTGTGCCAAATTTAAAGAAATTAACTGAAGGCAGTCCTGAGATATCTTGTCACAAGATGGTTTATGTCCAAAAATGTGTGAGATCAGAGTAATCTTGACCTTACACATCTTTACACATGTAATCACCAAAATCATTTCAATCATTTCCTGTTTTCCTTCTCTCACCCCAACCGGTCGCAGCAGATGGCCGCCCCTCCCTGAGCCTGGTTCTGGCGGAGGTTTCTTCCTGTTAAAAGGGAGTTTTTCCTTCCCACTGTCGCCAAAGTGCTTGCTCATAGGGGGTGATATGATTGTTGGGTTTTCTCTGTATCTATTATTGTACGATCTACTGTACAAATATTAAGCGCCTTGAGGCGACTATTGTTGTGATTTGGCGCTATATAAATAAAATTGAATTGAATTGAATTGAATTGATGAGTCCAAGCAGCTGTTTTTAACTAAAGCTGAAAGAAAAATCACATTTGTGTGGACATTTGCTCCATTTTCTGGTGGCTGTTTAATGATCATCGCTATTAGAATCTACATCGTTTTACTGTTACTACCTTTAGCAATGGTTGTCTAGAGAAAAACTGTAAAGAGTGGTGCATTACTACTGAAGAGCAGAGAATGTCAGAGGTAGTGTAGGTGGGAGGAGGTCTGCACCACAATTTGATGGTGTGATATTCTGTAGTCCTCCTCACACAGCATTTCTGAAGAAGGTCAGCAGTATGGCATTCCTTCAGTGCAGGTTGGCCTGCAGCATGTGTTCTGTATCAGTGACATTTAAAAATGTATGGCTGGCATGATCCACATAGGGCAATCACAGTGTCTGGATATGGAGGTGTGTATTAAAGGCATTTATTTTACATCACCTTGCACAGCTCCATCTCTCTTGTTTTAATCACACCGTATTTTTTTCCGCAGCGTGTTGTGTTCTTTTAACATTAGTAGTCCATCCATGCAAGCACCAAGCACCTAACCATGAACTTTGCTTTTACAAACATTTGTGAAAGACTGAGTCATTCTAAAGAGCTCACTAAATTTAGGTGCGGTACTGTAATAGGAGGGCACTGTTGCAACAAGTCAGTTTGCGAAGCTTATTCCCTCCTAGACAGTCCACCATCAGCTGTATATTCAATAGCTGTATAGCTCAATATTACTGCAAAGTGAAGTGTTTAGAAACCACAGCAACTCAGCTACAAAGTGAAAGACCATGTAACTTTACTGAGGTACATAATGCATACATGTCACCAACAGAGAAAGTGCAGAGTTCCAAACCTGCTCTGGCATTAACATCAGTATAGAAACTGTGCACCAGGAGCTTCATGCCATTGGTTTCCATGGCTGAGCAGCTCCTGTTGGTGTCATGTGTAGGTAGCCCAGTATTTTTGTCCACATAGTGTCTATTGTTTAAACACAGCTTTATTCTTCAGCTACTTAAACATTTTTAAAAAAGCATTTTGCAAAAAAATGTATTAACAAATATGATTTTAAAAGCAAGTTCTGCAAGTTTTGGTAATCTGGACCAAAATATATGAAACTTGGATTTCATTATTTTTGTTTGTTTGATGTTTTTAAAAGATTCAAGCTCTTCACGTGGTGTCCTGCTTCTTTTGCAACAAGATGCTGAAATCAGGTAGCTAATTACAAAGCTCTTGTTTTTAGACCAGCAAAATGACACCATCATCAGTCGTTCTCCGTGTCTCCAGTGAAGTCACAAACGTCGCACTTAAATTACTAAACACAAATAAGAACCATCACCTGCAAATTAGCTTTACAGATAAATGAATTATAATTCGCCACCCAGACAGAAACAATATTTCTGTAAAACACTGTAAAACTGTCCCGTTACGCTGTGACACTTGGCAAAATATCATTAAAGACAAGTGACATTCTACAAATTATTTAACATATTTTTTATTTAAAACTAATTTTCAACTTCTTTTCTTCCTGAGTATATCATAATCTCCTATTAATTTAAGCTTAAACTAGCTGTCAGACACTAACATTTAGTCTATTCATGTACTGAACAAAACCAAAGTGAAATGTCACTTTGCAGTGATGTGAAAAGCAAGCTATACTGTACAAAGGCTGGTGACAGTGACATGGCTGCTGAATACAAATATCCTTTCTTCACATGGTGCAGACAGGAGGTGGAAACCACACACAGAGCCATTACATAACACTACCAAAGTCCACTCAGTGCTCGACTGGGCCCAAGGAGCCACAATGCAAAGACAGGTTATACAACAATGTCCAAGGCCAAGGATATAAAGCACCCACATGACCTCACAGGGCGTGCGCGTATGTGAGCGAAAGATGGAGAAAGAGACAGATTGTGAGTGCAGACAGGGTTCACAGTGTGAAACACCGGCCTGCACTGTAACATCGCTGCTCCTCATGAACATATGACTGGGTAACAATAAAGCCTGTGTCTCCAAGGTCGATGTGTACTTGGTACTTGTTCACAAAAAAAAAAGAAAGTTCAAAACACTTTCCTGTCCTATAATGGAGCTATACTAAAACTCCTGTACGTAAAAACAAAACAAAACAAACCACAACAAAAATGTTTTCATGTTTTCACAAGAACATGAAAACATAGCAATGTGGTGTTCATATGAGGCTGTTCCACTCATCTTAGGAAACATTCTCTGCGCTCAGTGCCTCTGGACATAGTTATTGTTCTACATTTTACTGAGCAACAAAGAAACTAGCAGGCAAACATTTCAGTCTGACTCCATTTGACAGCAGAGTTTGTTTTTTTTAAATTGTGAGGACCACTATTGTAAAAAGAAGACTGTTCTGTCCATCTGCAATACTTGATATTTGGCAGAATGGCTCTGTTTTAGGACCCCTCATATATACCTTGTATAAGTGGAAAGCAGAAGCCAGGGAGAGCATATCTCTATACAGAGCAGGTGTTAATGACAATAAATATGACTCTGATTAAGTCAGGGGAAAGCTGAGGTGGAGCGGGTGTGCAGCACTTGTGGCTAGGCTAAAGCAGCTAAAATATAATGCTCTATATAAGCTTTACTGAGTGGATCTAAGCGAGGGCATCTGCTGAGTCATCAGCTGATGCAGGCTGACACTGATGACCTGCCTGAACTAACAATGTTAGCCGGAGTGCACAACTCTTCTATTCATTATTTATTAGTTACTATGTTTTTAGCTTTTTTCTGTTTTTTCTATTTAAAAAAAAAGCCATTAGGACATTCATGCGACTTTATACTGTGATAAAGTAATCTATGCAAAATAGTTTTTAATATTAACCTTTAGTCCAAGCAGATAACCTAAATTTACAGGTGAAATAGTGAGGAAAAAAAAGATCCAAAATAATCTTTAGGCACTGGATTCTCATCTTAACACATCCGTGGGTTAAAGAGTCAACTCTTAACTCATCGCAATTGTGATTTTGTTAACTAACGTCAAAGCCAGTCTGCACTTGACCATAAAATATTTATCCAAATTTAAATACCTCCTCTGATGCAAGTAGATTAAATTATTGGTGACTAAAGGTTGTGTACTGCTGTATGTAGGCTGGATTGCCTAGAATCACAAGTACATGAAGAAAAGAAGAGCTGTGTGTTTATTTTGAGATGTTCATGGCGAGACTCCTATTGCGAGAAGATGGGGAAACGTGGTGAGGAAACTCCTGCAAGGCCAAGATGATGCCTTCAAGTGGTTTTTGATATCCAAACAACACTTTCAAAACCAAAAAAGTCATCTTTTTACAGAGGCAGGATGTCAAGCATTATTTGTGGGCAGCTGAAACCACAGAAGAACCGGCATTTTCTGCCTGAAAAGTGGCTTAAATAATAAATAGAGGTATAATTTATTAAAGGGCTTTATTTGGTTCTTCGTGGCTGAAGAGCTCACAGCTCTTGGTTGGTAGTTCATTACCACACCGTAGGGAACTACGGCCAGCCCATCTACCTACAGAGAGTGTCTGTTGCCTGATGGAGGCGAGTGTGTGGTACGTCTGTGGTTACTCTTGCTCGTGCTGTTGTTGGTGCGTCAGCCAGCCCTGGAGAAGAGTGAAGTTAGAACAAAAGGAGAGCTGAAGTGAAGCCAAGAGATAAAAACAACGAGAAGTGTCCACCGCTGTCACTGTCTGTGCTTTTCGTGTTGTATTTTTGATCCATGATGTGTCACTCCCTTACTTGTTATGGCCAACTTGTCAACCAGTCAGCTTTTCAAGTGCACACAGCCAAGCTACATGCTGTTAGGGTTTTGGAGGAATGCATGGAAGTATGTCTGTCTCCAAGCATACAGACACAACCGAAGTAAAGCTGCTAGGAGGGCTCACTCTGCTGACCCGCCGTGACTGAGAGGATGTGCAGAGAAAGCCCTCGTCACAACGGCCAAACACTGGCACCGACAGTGGTGGAACCACGCCAGGGTACAGTACTGCTGAGCTTCATGCAAACCTGCCCGTACGTGGATAGCACAATCCGGGCCTCTCACATTGGGAGAGTCATCAGAAAAATGCTTTCAAACAAATGACTGCAAATTTCTGCACCGTGGAATCAAACAGTGGTCAGCTATATTAATACAATATGGGACACAGGCCAAGGCCAAGAATAATGATTTATATGTGTAACGACTGAAGGTTTGGATGGAGGAGTAGAATGAGGTGAACAGGGGGAAGATAAGGGTTTGGATCTTCTCTTTTTTTGACAGCTGTAAAAAAAAAAGATCAAAGTCCTGAAATCCTGAGGATGCTGTTTCAATGCTTCCTCTGAAAATTGGTTGCAGTTAAATTTTTTATTTTATTTAGTAAAGTATATGTGTGGCAGCCATGAGAAGAACTGCTCTGTCCATCTGTCCATTCAAATCCCAATCACAATGAATCCTAACATGCCTAGGAGTTATGACAGTTGAGTAATTAATTGCTAAATGAGTAGAAAATAAATCTCCAGCAACCCAATTTTGATCTATTAATCTCTAATTTCCCTGTATTGACGCAGCATGTCGTGGACTTTTGCTCTTCTTATGTGGAACTTTGAGGTTCTGTAACCTGTAAGTACATTTGCACACTGAGACTGCTAAGACTAATTTATGTGCAGTTGTCACTGATGGACATCCTGACTCTGATTTTACAGCAGCACTGGCCACACATAAAGACCTGGATGCTTTCTGCCAGAGTAATCCAGGGAAACTGACCTTCCCACGCACCCCACCACAGCTTCACTTCCTCACCGTGTTTCCTGGCGTGTCAGTGAGTGCAATTGCTGGCTGTAAGTTAACACATCCTATGTCCTCTGGGACCACTTGGCTCCCTCTCAATCTTACAGCTGTAGCTTCTCAGGGGTCCAGTTGAAACTGCACATCGCAATCATCAATCACACAGGCGCAGTTTTAAATCTTCACAAAGTAAGGTACTATACTAATGTTGCAAGTTTTTGAGTAAAGGCTGGTTTCAGTTTTTATCTACCGTCAGTGTTTGGTTCAGGGTTAGGGTTAACTTCAATGCTAACTATGTCGCTGTATCTTACATAATTCATTCATACCCAGAATCAAATCTGAGGATATTTCCTTGTACATTCGCTGCAATCAGATATGAAAAAAATCAGATTACAGTGGTTATATAAGGCACCCAGCTTTAGTGGGCAGCATTCTGAACTGATGCAGCAACTGAATACTGGACACCATCTGAGAGTTTAGGATTACATTTGGGCAACAATACTTGGAAATCTGTCACAACTGAAGACTACCCGTTGTATTTTCAGAAAGCAGAAAAGCAGTTCAGAAGAAAATGAGTTGCATTTTGGACCTTTTTTTAAAAAAAAGTTGTTTGCCGTGCGCCAGGTGGTACCCCGTAGAGAAGCACTGCTGTACATGGGTGGGCAAGTGGGCAAAAGAAGGGCACTGCGTTAAGAAATACGTTGAACTATAGTAACGTGGCGTAAATTCAAATTCAAAATGTACTTCCTTAGTCTTTTTCTCTTCTTTTCTGAACTCGGTGAACCTGCTCTACCTGCCTCACTCTCAGTGATGAAACCACATCTGCATTCATCTTCTTGACAGCTCTGCCTGAGATCTGCTCATTGGATCTCTTTTGTTAGTCGACGCAGTCGCACAATGCAACAAACAACGCTGTCAACATGAAGAGCGGGCTTTGTCTTTTACGGTTTTTGCTAGCACAAACCACACAATAACAAAGAGTCTGACAGCAGCCACTGCCTGAGACTCAAGACTTATTCTCATGCATAAAATGGCATTTTACACATAATGTGGCGAGTTGGCGTTGAGATGAAGGTGGGATGGGCCTTGGTTGAAAATGCTGCACCAAGTCGGGGCAAGCAAATGAAGAAGTGTTTCCACTGAAAAGAACTGCAGAAGCCTTGAGCATTTTCCCAGGTGCACTGCAGAAAGAGCGCCTTTGTGTTCGGCACGCTCTCTGGTATGAATAAAAGTTCAAAGAAATGGCAAGTACCCTCATCAGAAAAGAGAGCTGAGGGCTTCGTGTTTCACTGGTCTGCTGAAAACCAGCGCAGTGTTATGGAGGGCTGACTTTACACATGATTAACCAAAGTGACGATTGCGGCACTTTTTTAAAACTGATGTTAGTATCTAATTTTAAGTATGAATAAGCCAATATTTCAAACAAAACAAGAATATTAAAAGATAATACAATAACTGAAGTATCTTTTAAAAAATGATTTCAACCGGCCATCTTTTGTATTGCTTATCTTGTATCTTAGGGTTGTGCTAACTTTATATTCTCTAACTCTGTTGTATTGACTTGTACAACTGAGGCGTAGCACAAAACAACATCAGCATGTTTTGATGGCTTAATTCTGTGTTTGGGCAGACTTGAGAGCAAATAATTTCTGCAAAAGTCAAATTTTATGGAAAGCAGCTAACACATTTGATCCTATTGATGCTGTTTTTTGCTAAGGTTCGCTTCTCTGAATCTCTACTACTGAGGTGAAGAGTGTAAGGTGACATTAGCCATGAAGTCAGCTGATTGAATGCAGATCCAGCATTACAGTGGATTTATACTTCTGTGTTAAATCCACGCTGTAGGTACGTGTAACTCCAAATCCTCCTGAAACCCTACACTGTAATCTGACATGCACCTCCCTATAAATGTAAGGTGTACAAGTCACCGTCAACACAACCAGCACAGTTATAAATGGTGGCAATGACATCAGCCACTTGTGTAGGCTACATTGAAGGCTCCACATGGAGTCACCGCAGAAACATAATTCAGGTATTAGCACTTGATTTTACCTTCCAAATCTGTCCACCAGGGTCCATCTATTAGAGGGATGTCAAACTCCTTTTACCTTATAAGCAACATACAGTCTACTTTGACTTGTGAAACTCCCTTTCTATTAGTGTAGAGAAGTTTAACTACACATGTAATCCCTGAGATATCTTAGCATTAGAAAAAGAAGTACAATGCCAATAGTATGTCCCAGCTTTTCTGCACTACAGAGAAATGTTATTGTAGTAAATGAAAGAAATCTCTTGCTAGGACTCTCTGGGCATAAACTTTAAGAAATAATAAATATAAATTACAAAAAAACTTCTGGCAAGTCATTATAAAACAGGACGTTTTTGCTAATTCATGGAAAATGTCCTTTTTTTTGGACTCACTGCAAAAAAATATAAATTTCTATAATAATGACAGGAAGACTTTTAACAGAAGAAACTGTCCAGCAAAACTAGGCTCGACTGGTCAGGGGTGAAAGGAGGAAGACAGCAAGGAGGATTCCTCCTCTGGGATATCAGCAAGTTAACAAAATCATGTGGGAAAGCTTGAAAGATGTAATGGATACCGTGTTGTTCTCACACAAGTAATACGAGCACAACTTAGTAATTCTGTTCTTGATTTAAAGTCATATATTTAACTCTGGAAGAAGCATTTTTGCAAGAGACAGCAAACAGCTTTGTTGTGATGTATTCAGCCCAGCAAACTTTTTTTTAAATAACAGAAGAGAAGATGGAGTGCTTTAGTATGCATTTTAAGAGTTTTTATGAACTGGATATCCACCATGTCATCAAATTTTGAAAGTTAAACAGTCTGTTACCCTGTCAAGTAAATGCAAAGGACAATTCCAAGTGTAGCGACATATTTGTCTGCGATCATATAAGAACAGAGCTGTCCACAATGAGATTTTGAAGGTTAAAATTAAATTTTACATTCACAGAAACTGTAGTTATAAAACAAAAAACATTCATTAGATTTAATTTAAGTGTAAGCTTGCAACTGTTAGCTATTTTTACTGAGTTCAGCCACATTGCCGTGTGTTAAAGGCCTGCTTAAAAACATGATATCAAAAATGTGAAAACATCATTTAAAACAAATTTCATTCAGTCTTTCTGTGCGTACACTATGTGTGAGTGTGTGTGTGTATGCATACAATCTGCGGCATTAACCCACAGCTGACCTGCTTTGAGTCTCTACTGACAGAGGAAGACAGAGAGCCGACTGGGCTTCTGCTTATCACAGTGCAGCTATTTCATGCCATGCGGCATAAAAAGCCTTGGTCTGTACCCTGCTGACTGCTCAACAACACAGGCACGCCAGCAAGGCACCCAACAGCTGTAAGGCTCCCTCAGTGATCACACACAACACCACTCACCTCTGCCAGCAGAGTCACACTTCAGCCAGGCTCCCTCTAAAAGCCCAAACCTGTATCCTGTGACAGCTCTGAGCCAAGACATAAGACTCCCAATTTAAGAGTATACTGTGAATCACTCTGTAGTTTTTCATGAAAAAGATTTAGGCGTTTTAAGATAACATAAAGAACAGGATGTTCAATAATCTGCAAAATCATTGAGCGGCATAACAGTATCCTCTGCAGGACATGAGTATAACATATACAGAGTGTCAGCTGAGGCATGTGTACAGTGGCTGAGACGTGCATGACTTGATGTTCATCCATCCACCAGTCCCCATCATCACCATCCCTCAGGAACATTGCATAACAGTTCAGAGATTAGCCTTGTAGACCTAAACACAACAGCGCTCGACAACAATTCCACCTTGACCCTTCCACTCAGCTTAATTACCTTCAGTGGAGAAAATACAAGCTGACTGCCATGTAATACATTTGCATGCTTTGACTGAATTACACCGTGAAACAACTGCTCTGTTAGTCACCCCCAATTAAGTTCTGTTTTGTGATGATTATCACACCTGCAGTGCAGCCACTAACAAAGCTTCTCGTAGAGACCCATTCAAGAGGGTTTCCTCTTTGGAAAGGCCTCCCTTTCAGTTCCCTTTGATTTCAGGTTTGTATCCAGCTCTCCAGCTAATAATGGACTATATGAAAATGATACATTAGATTCTTTATTCTCTTTGTTTGTTTTGTTTGTAATGGTGTAAAGGGTGGATAGGTTCCATCACCCTTGACCCAGAATTGGGTAAATATTGAGGGTCAGTTAAAATTTTGTTTGCAAGTCTGCATTTTAAAAGACAAAAATATGAATGCATGAAAAAATGTGACAACTCTTGGCAAAAAAAAGGAATGATTAGTAAGGGTGCACAAATACTTTTAAAGTGTAATTTAGTGACTGTGTGAAAATTATTATACCCATAACAACATCTGAGCCCCTTCCTTAACAGATACTTATTATTGTTTCACTGATAGCTTTCAATTAGCAGTGTATATGTGTGAACACAACTGTCTTTCTGAATTGTCTTTATGAAAATGATATTTCTTTAATGCCATCTTTGACCCTTCACGGATCCCCGAGACCTTCAGCACACACACACACACACACACACACACACACACACACACACACACAGTGACAGGCACTGTATAAACTTACTTGTAGGAGCTGCCGGCTGAAATCTCCTCTTTGATCTGTCTGTTCACGGCGTCCGCCGCCCTCCCTCTGCCCTCTCCATCCCCCTTCATGACCGCTTTCTTCTCCCCCTCCTTCTTACTGGCACGCTTTTTCCTCTCCTGGCCCTGGAGCAGGTCTTTCTCCTGGACCTTGTCGGCTATAGCGCTTTTTTCAACGCCGCTGTCCGCCTCCGCCAACACCACGTGCTTTTTCGGGTACTTGGACCTGGCCGGTGTGCGGTCGTCTCCCGCGGAGGCGCTCGGAGGTGGTTTGGGTATCCAGGGGTGATCGTACCTCTTCGGGATGGGCCAGGGCTTGAAGTCCTTCTGGTACTGGGTCTCGCTGTTGAACGGTGTTTCCGGTTCGTGGTACTCGTTCTTGGGCTTACAGCTCGGTTCGGGGCGCACTTTCCAGTGCTTAAAGTCCTCGCGCATCACAGAGCTGCACACGCGCTCCTCGGAGACGCACCTTCGCGGTGCGCGTGCAGTCGGAACGGCGCGGCTTTCTGCGCGAGACGGCTGCGTTTCTATAGCAACTCGGGCCTGGGGAGGGTGTAGCTGCGGCTGCAGCTGGATGTGCTGCATCTCCGAGACGTCCGTGTACTTGGCGAAGACCAAAGGCACCGCAATGTCAGCTTTGTCCAGCTGGTTCCAGAAGCGGGCCATGCAGCACGCCCTGCTGATGCAGGGCCACGCCATGGTGGGCCGGGCACAGCTCCGCTACAACACGGTGTCACGGGGCTCGGACGGAGGGGAGACGTTAGTCCACTCTGTGCTGTCAGTGAACCAAGATGTCCGAGCTTCTCGGAGGGATGAGATGCTGTCGTTGACGTTAAATTAGCTTCGTGTGGAAACCCATCGTGCTTTCATGGAAAACAGATCTGAATGACTTTGTTTTGGTTTTCTTTCTTTTTCTAACAGGCGTCCTCTCCGCTTCTCTGTGTCCTCTGTGTCCGTGAGTCCTGCTACATCACTCCACGGCAGGGCTCTGCAAGCAAACACGGCCCCGCCTGCCCGCTCAGCATCCCAGAGACACTAAACTGGAGCCGAGGATGCACTTACACGTCACGTTAGAGACAATCTAAAGGGGACTTCCGGTGTAACCTGCATTTTAAAAGCTCCACGTCTTCCACTCTTTCGAAGCAGCACAATTTGAAATACACCTCAAAGAAAAATAAACACATTTAAAGGGATTTACCTCGTGTGTCGACAGGCTCCTATTAATAAACAGAATATCTGACTGGGACCGCAAGCACTGAAACCAGGCCCCTGGCTCTGATTGAGAATATTGTGAGTTTCCTGTTAGTGCTGGGCTGATAAACATGCTGAGCTTGACAAACGGTTTGTTTTTACGCACCTGACCTACAGGAGGGTCATCCATCATTTTTATTTTTTTTTTATTTTGGCTATCATTTAATTAAAAAAACTGCTTTGGTACATTACATATTATTAATATTATTTACATGAATGCTTGAGTAAATATTAAGCCAGGTAATACTGCCGTTCTATGCATCATTATAAAAGTATAAAAAAAAAAACAGAACACCAATGTCACAGTTTTGGTATGGAAGGGAGTTTTAAATGAAGGAAGGTTTTATTTTGTTCCTTTTTCATATTCTGCAAAATAAAGCCCATTAAAGTTGAATTCAAAGCCCATCACAGCGCTCATTAAATAGGCCAGTGATTCATGCAAAGTCTCCTCTGTGACAGAGCATATCCATCATTTGCAGACTGTGCCAGCTATAGCAGAATACATGAATAATGCCAACTCCTTACATGCCCTAAGGGCCTGTCTGAAATTGGACTTCAGTTTGTAAGACATCAGAAAAACACACACATTGTTTAAACGGAATGACTATTGCTTTTAATTTCTATTGTATTTGCTATTATTGTTTGTTAGTGGGTGCAAGTGAAAATGTAACTGATTGAGTGAGAGAGATCAAAGTGTTAATGAGGTAATCAAGGTAGATAATAAATAATTTATGAAGATATAATCAAAGGGTAGAAGAAAAAAAAAGAAAGCCAATAAAACCCACTGATCCAGCAAATGTCAGCCTAACTCATTAGAAAAAAGATAATGTGCATAGATTACAGTCCTCTCAGTGTATTGCTTTGTGACACAATGCATGATCTGAATCATCTATATGCTAGAACTTATTTTTTGCTCCATCCACACCTTTGATGATTCCTTTGTTAATTTTGGTGTGTGTTTAGCTCACTTAGCTTAGCTACTGCTGTCCAGACTAGGTGTGTTTACATTGTACCTTACCTTTTGGAAATAGTTTTTAAGCATTTTATGCAGCACTGACAGAGACCTCATGTGATAAGAAATGTATCAGTTTTTCTAACAGATACTTGTACTGAAATGCAGTTGCTTGGCTGCTCAACCAGATGGACCCTTTACAAATATAAACACTTATATTGAAATTGAAATTGAAAGACTTTATTGTCATTATACACAGTAACGAGATTTGAAACAGCTCTATAAAAGTGCACATGTACTTAGCACATTGTAAGAATCTATAAAATATAATATAATATAACAATACAAATAAGAAAAATAAATACAAAAAATAAATACGCAATACTGGAGTGACAACAGAGCATCAGAATGAGGATGGACGGTGGGGGTGGTTTCTGTCTGGTGGTGCAGTGGTCAGTGCAGATATTTCAGTGCAGAAATTGCATATAGCATGGCCATTCTAGCTAATGATTGCCTTCCAAGCCCTGCAGGAAGTCCGTTCCACAGCTTTGTGGCTTGTTGCTCTTGCTGGGGATCTCTGTGTAGTGCGTTACATGCTTGGTCAAAAGTCAGATTGCGTAGATATGGAGTGGCAAATCAAAGTCTTTGCTAAGTTTTTGAGATAAGCTGGTCAATAGGAAATGATGGTGGAGAGGTGACAAGAGCAGACTTTGGACCTCCTTCACTCGCTCTTCCTCTTTGCCTCCACTGCAGCGCCTTGGTTTGGATTTCTTGTCTTGTGGAAATCATGAAAATTAATTTTGCCCCCATGGATATACCCCTCCACAGGAGACTGCAGACTGCCATGGTGCTGCAGTGGGTCTTCACCTTCCTTGGCCTGGGTGAGTGTTGAGGTTTCTGTGTGAGTTAAATGGGGAAACCTGGAAATGATGGACGGATGCAAGAACAACTCTGCTAAAGAAATAAAAGGATAAATGAAGTTTTTCACATTAATATTATTGTTTTCGAAACATACTTGTTTATCTGCTTTTGATAAAGTACAATTAGAGCAAAACAGAGAGAACCTTTGTTTTAAGTGATCTGAATTTCTGCGTGGCCAGAAGAGGGAGCCAGACAGCAGAGCATCCATCCAAGTCATTTCATCTGCCTATTGTTTTTGTAGTTCTGGGGAACAGTGTTCCATAGTCCATGTTTCCAAGCTTCTTTATTTTTTTGACATAGGCACACAATCCTGTCAATATTTGCTATCACTTTAAATTATGTTATTAGCAGTAAATTAAAGAGGATATTTTTAGAATATGTTTTCTAAATATAAAACAGTCCTGGAGTTGTTGTTGCCCTTTTTCCCACTGGGTCTGTTCAAGTTTACATTTGTACTCCTCGTCACTTCACCATCTCTGTAACTAGTTGATCTGGCAACTTTTCATGAGCTCTCTCGTGCAGCAGGTGATATAAATCATTCATAGCTAATACCATCATAACTAGTATTTCATTCACTATTTTGACAATATCCATGCTAAACACTAGCTTTGATTATTTGTCTTCATACTATTTGTGTTTTTTGACCAAGAGAGATGAAAAATATTGATTCTAAGTGTCCTGGAAAGCAATAAAAATGAGAGTGATAGCAAATATACAGTTATAAAATCAAGATTAGAACTTCTGATACATGTACGTATACGTTGCTTTTTCTTAGATTCTACTAGACATGTTTTGCATATATATACTTTTTTAAGTCCTGCATTTACCCCACAGTTCTGTCTGAAGTGAGGTATTTTAGCTGCTTTGTTTACACCTCCCTTTACATCTTTCTTTTGATTGAAAAAAAAACCTCTGAACATTTACTTGTAAGAGAGATTTTTTCAATGTATAGATGTGGTTTCATAACTATAAAATAATATATGCAAGAGTCTGAGATGGTCTCCCCCCTGAAGAGAGTTCAATTTATGAATATGCTAAAAGAATTTAGTGTCTGTTGTGTTAGTGAATGTCCTTCTCTTCTCAGCACCCACTTGCATCTTCCTGTTCTTTTACCTGATGTTCACTCGCTACTGGCTCATCAGCGTGCTGTATGCTGTTTGGTGGTACTTTGATTATGACACTCCTGCACGCGGAGGCCGCAGGTTGCCCTTCTTGTGCAGCCTCAAAGTTTGGGAATACATGCGTGATTACTTTCCCATCAAGGTGAGAGAAAGCTTTTAGACTTTTTGTTTTTGCGTCATTTATTTTGCGTGCATGCACATTGCTTCCATAAGGAGACAGAAAATCAATATGTGGTCAGATTCGCTTGTGCAAGTCAGAGAGTAGGACATCAGAACATCTGCCAGGTCATCTGATCTCATCTCCAGCCAGCAATAAGGAATGCTTCTTATCTATGTCCTTGGCAACAAATGATCCACTGATGGCGGACACTCCACTGTTTCCTATTGTAATTAAGTACTGTGACAGTGTTATACAGCGATAAGTGATACTCATAACTAAAATATGAGTTAAAAAAGGTATATATACATATATATATATATATATATATATATATACACACACTACCGGTCAAAAGTTTTAGAACACCCCAACTTTTTGGCAATTCAAGTCGTTCAAGTCCAATAAATAGCTTGAAATGGTAAAAAGGTAAGTGGTGAACTGCCAGAGGTTTAAAAAAAGGTAAGGTTACCCAAAACTGAAAAATAATATCCATTTCAGAATTATACAAAAAGGTCTTTTTCAGGGAACACAAAATGGGTTACCAATTTAAAGCTGTTCTGCAGCAATGGAGGCTGATCAAGCCTTGAAAACTGGTGGTACTAATTCCTACAGGTGTTCCAGCTTTTCTCGATTACTTACAATCCCCTCTGTCTGCATAAAAGCAGTGTTGGAACACACTGTGGTACCATACCCTCGTGAGCATCAGTTGTACAGTATTGCAATGCTACAATACTGTAGTGAGAAAGTAGTGTGTTGCTAAAAAAATGGCGAGAAAAAGGCAATTAACAATGGAAGAGAGACAGACCATCATAACACTTAAAAATGTAGGTCTTTCCTACAGAAAAATTGCAAAGAAAGCCAAGGTGTCAGTGAGTAAGGTTAGGTACAGTTTCCTTCACCATCAAAAGAAACTGGGGCAAACTCTGACAGGAAGAGGTCTGGCAGACCCAAAGCCACAACTGAATCAGAGGACAAGTTTCTGAGAATTAACAGCTTGCAGGACAACAGCTTCGAGCACAGCTTAATAATGGTCGTAGTAAGCAAGTCTCAGTTTCAACTGTGAAGAGACGACTTCGAGCTGCAGGTTTGACAGGACGAGTCGCAGAAAGAAAGCCATCGCTAAGACATCAGAACAAGACAAAGAGGCTTGCCTGGGCCATGAAACACCGCCACTGGACTACTGAAGACTGGAAGAAGGTATTATGGACTGATGAATCAAAATTTGAAATCAAAAGTTTAGAATACATTTTGGTCTATAAATTGATTCCATTTTTTAACTCCAATTGCTTATTTGCACTATGCTTTCATTTCAGAGTGCAACGAGACATTAAACTGCATAATTTTCAATAAAAAACTGGAAAAATTGGGGTGTTCTAAAACTTTTGACCAGTAGTGCAGATATATATTTAAAAAAAACATATAAATAAAAACAGAATGTACAAATTTCTAAATATCATAAACCCATATTAGTCATAATAGGACTTAGTAAATAAATCAAATATCTCAAATTATTATTTCATAGACAATATCAGCTCATTTTGAATTTGATCTCATGTCTCACAAGGCTGGAAAAGTAAGTAGTACCAAAAATAAGCTGGAGGAACACTTCAGGTTAATTACCAGGTCAGTAACATGACTGGGTATAAAAAGAGCATCTTAGAGAGGCAGAGGTTCTCAGAGGTAAAGCTGGGCAGAGGTTTAATAATTTAAAAAAAAAAACCCAAACTGTTTATAAACAGTAAACAGAACAATTTCAGAATAACGTTCCTCAATGTAAAATTGTGAACACTTTGAATATTTCATCACATACAATACATAATATCATCAAAAGATTCTGATAATTTGGAGATATCGCTGCAAGTAATGGGCAAGGCCAAAAATCAATACTTAGTCAGCACAGTCACTGAAATCACTGCATAGGCTCAGGAATTCAGAAATCATTGTTTGTGAATGCACCATCATAAAGCGCTAGCATGCAAAGACGTAACCACATGTGAACATGATCCAGAAATGAAGACGGAAAAAAAAAATTGTTCGGTGGTCAGACGAATTGAAATTTGAAAATCATTTTGGAAAACATGAACACTGCATCCTCTGGACTAAAGAGGAGAGGGACCATCCGGCTCGTTCTCAGTGGTCTTTTCAAAAGCCTATAATTCTGATTGTATAGTGATATATCAGTGCTTATGAAATTGGAAGGTTGCACATCTGGAAAACCACCATGAGCGCTGAAAGGTGTGCACAGGTTTTAGAGCAACATATTCTCCGATCCGGATGATGCCTTTTCATGAAAGGACTTGCATATTTCAGCAAAATATACTGAAATGCAATCTGCCAAATACATATATGTATATATATATATAAATGAATGCATTCTGTTTACAGTTTACACAGCTTCCCAACTTTTTTTGGAACTGGGATTGTAAATTTTGTTGGTTGATCATTCTTACATATATACACACACATATCTCTCTAAGTGTTGAACATTAACAAATACAACAACTGTAAAGATGGAGACACATGTTGTGACAAATTGCACAGAAAGAGTCTGTGTGTTTGCTGATATTTGTTAAACTTCTCGAAAAGCTGCATTTTAAATTTCCTCCCACTTAAAAAAATGTTACTGTCTATGCCTGCTGCTCTTCTGTAGCGTTAACTAGATGCTGAAGCACTGACAGCAATTTTACGTCTTCACCATGAACGCATCACAGGGATGAGAAGAAAAAAGGCTGTGCTGAGGGTGTAAGTGTAAGGATGCCCTTATTTTCTTATTTCTGAGCATCTCAATGCCATCACAAAATACGAACTCATTTGGCACAAACAGACAGCATTAACTTGCCTATCAAATTTTATTATTCAGTCACTGAATGTGCTCAAATGCTGTTTACCACTTTAACCCCTGTGTGTAGATACAATTTAAATAAATAGTGACCAGGTTTCATTAAGTAACTTGTAATCCCAGTTATGAAAGCAATCAAAAAGAAAAGCTGCTGGGAAGTAGCTCTGAATAATACACACACTCACACGCAGACCTTTCTGTTAAACAGGCTATTTATTATTTACAAGAGCCATTTGCTTGTTAGTCTGACTACAGCTGATCATTCAGTCTCACACACACACACACACACACAACTATGTATTTTCCACTGCATGCATATACGCATACGCATACACACAGTTTCACATAATCAAAGAGTGAGGGAATGATTGATTCACCCCTCCCCCATTACAGCTATATACACGAGTGAGCTTATGAGCTGCATTGAACATGCAGTGAACATGCACCACTCTGACCAGAACACAAAGTAAGCAATGCATCTCTAAACCGAGCTCGGGCTCATTTTACACTGAGGTCAATCTACTACTCACATCTAGCAGTGTACACCAGCTATAAGCCGAGGATAAAGGAAACACAGTTATTTTAGGTGTGACCCGCTCTAAATAGCGAAGGCAGCACGGTGACTGCAGCAGGCAGCGTCGATATGAATTCCCAGTATGCTCTGAAAGAAAAGATAGGAAAGGTCAGAGCCTGCATTCATCTTTTCAGCACAGTTTTTGCTCACAGCATCACCTTTTCCCGCTTTTATTCCTCCACGTCCTTGGCCTTTTTCTTGTCTCTCTGGGGTAAATAAATGGAATTCCTACCACGCTGTGCAGCTCAGCGCTGATAACATTTTGTCATCCGCTGTCGTCTGCTGCTTTCACTCACAGTAAACCGCTGTCACTCATTGCACACGCTTACAATGCTGTTTCTCCAGAGCAATTAAACTCATGTTTATTAAAAAGACATGTACATGATGCAAATAATTATTACCGGGATACAATATTATGTAAATAAACTGTATGAACCGCAAGCTGGGTCTAGTGAGGGGGTTTATTAGTTTACCCTTGTAAATACTGTTTTTAATGGGTGAGACACTGAGGTTAGCAATTCACCAAACGAGCCATTATTGAGGCTCTGTCTCATTTCCTCAAGTGATGGCTTCTCCCTGAGTCATCATCTTATCTTTGCCCGATCCTCTCCACCGATTTACCCACTCAGGATTATGACAGCACTGGATGGGCTGCTGAGAGGATAATTTCTCCCACTCGCACTTATGCGTTATCTACAGTATCTATCACAGAGGTTGGGTTTAGTGAGCCTTCTGAGGAACACGAAGAAACACAAACAATTACATGCTGTCACTGCGTGGGCTGTTTGCAGTAAAACATCATCATCAATAGCACATTTCCAGTGTGTGCATTTTGAATTGAGTGACATGTAGCAGAGCTGAATAGCTGAGCTGTAGCTTTGGTGCGCTAATTTACATGTTCAAAGTTCAATCAATGTTTTTCACGCATCGGAGGATAACTAGGAAATCTTACTTTGTCATCCACACTAATGCAAACTGCAGCGCTGCTCTCCTGTCTTTCTTTTTTTGTCTACAGGCCTAAATGTTCAGCCAGAACGTACCATAGAACAAGTTGCTCAAATTGCGACAAAAATTAGTTAACATGTCCACCCCATCTCAGCCAACATTCTGAAGTCAGCTTAACACCTGGAAAGTGTGTATCTTGCACAGCTGTGATACTACGGTGCTAACAGAATCCCTCCACAGACAGATGTATAGACAGACATATAAACACTGCTGCCTTCGTGGTAGTTCCTGCTACAATAGGTGTCACCAAGAACACATTTTGCCTCCATAACAGATACACAGGCAGACTGACAAGGAAAAAAAAAAACACCATCTTGCAGTGCGATCACAGCACCTGTGACGCCAATAAATTTTCACTTCACAACCATCTCGGCATCGATTTTGAGCTTAACTAAACCTTTGACGTATACATTTTGCACAGTTGTGACCAGAGTTACGTAGTTTTAGATTTTTCTAATCCGTTTTTATTTTTATTACATCTTGACTGTTTGTTCTTAATTCAGTTTAGTTACAATTAGTTTCCAGAGTGGATTTTCTTGTTTCGGTTTAGTTTCTATTGTTTGAAAATGGTTAATTTTGGTTAAGGTTTAATTAGTTTTAGTGTGTTGGTTTTATTGTTTTTCATTACTATTTTATGGAGGGCATATGTCAGGGGCAAGATTTTTTTTTTTTTACCAAACTAACAGATGCTAAAACTCGGGATTTTTCCTCTATATTTTTATTTTTCAAAACTCAAACGTTTGCCATGATGACACATCTGTGTGAGGTAAAAAGGCAGAGATGCATCAAAGGTGAGTTGCAAAGCAGCATGTAGAGAAAACAGCAAGTAAAATAATTAAAATAGCAGGTCCTTTAAGAAATTTGCCAATCCGATGCATAGAAGCTATCAGCTGATTAGGGCTGACACGAATATGTGTAATGTGCAAATATGTGTAATGTCACTTGTGCGAGAAATAGTTAGTTTGTAAAATAATAATAGTCAAAAAGAAAAAGAAAAAGAATCTGATCTATAATAATAAAATAATAGATAGATAGAGTGTACTTTTCTTTGTATGTGTAGTTTGTGTTTACTGAAGACAATAGGAAGGGTTTTTTGTGTGTGTGTGTGTGTGTGTGTGTGTGTGTGTGTGTGTGTGTGTGTGTGTGTGTGTGTGTGTGTGTGTGTGTGTTTGTGTGTGTGTGTGTG